>CABHPQ010175277.1:0-43259 GCA_902168405.1 Peromyscus aztecus | reverse complement strand
TTGAGTGCTTACTGTGTAAGGTTCTACACACTCTTAAAAAATTCATAATTATGTGTGTGTGTGTATCTGTGGTTCTGGGTATGTGAAAATGAATGCAAGTACCCTAGGCGATCAGAAAAGGACGTCAGATCTCCTCGAGCTGGAGTTACAGGCAGTTGTGAGCTGCTGATAGAGGAGATGGGAGCTGAACTCTAGTCTTGTGGAGGAGCAGTATGTCCTTTTATCTCCTTAGCCATCTCTCTAGCTTTTTATCTGGTATGAGTTTCATAATAAACTTAGGGGATAAATACCCTTACCATCCCTGTTTTAAAGGAAATAAAAGGGGGCACAGAGAGGCTAACTGCTTTATCTAAACTGTCACTACATATACACATGCTTATGGTTTACATCAAGGCAGGGCAGGTCCAAAACTTGTGCTTTTCCTTCTTAGCTCGTGGTGGAGAGAAGAGCAGACAACAGTGGAGTTTTATAATTGAGTAGATTATTGTGTGTGTGGGTAATGGCGGGGGGGAGGAGGAGTGTTCCCAAAAAATGTCACTTAGATGAAACATGAAGAATGATAAGGGGATAAGGAACAAGAACATCCCAGTGTGTGTGGTGATGGCCACAGGTAACCGGCTCTAGAATGCAGTAATTTTTGAGGGTGGGCAGAGAGTGAGCATCGCATCCCACGCATTCCACAGAGACGCTCCAAGAGGCTGGGTTGTCAAGGGATTCCTCGTTCTACCGAAAGAACATGGGTCATGGAAGAGTCGGTGATGATAACTGTCACCTTGAGGGTGACATGCTGAGACGTGGGGTAGTAGATAGAGGAGTGTTGTTTTGTTTTGCAGTGCTGACAGTTAACAGACCTCACAAGGCAGTTGAGTTACCATTGAACTGGGGCCCCCACACACACCTTTTTTGTATTCTTGTAAGTTTTGAGACTGGATCTCCCATGGAATCCTGCCTCAGCCTCCTTAGTAGCTGGGGCATACAAGCCTGTTTCACAGAGCCTGGCTCAATCCCTGTTTTCTCTCTCCTTTGAGCCTCCACTTTCCACCTTAAAACTTCCATCTCGAGAAACACTATAAACAGTCCTTTCTGGCTGGTGCCATTTGTACTTGGTTTCCCCCCCCCCCCCCCCCTCCTGGTTTCATCTTCCTTTTCTCTACCCTGGGTGATTGAAACTGCACAGGGTGAGGTGAGTCTGGAGCAGCCCTAGTTCGCCCTTCGGTCCTCTCTGAACATTCTGCATCAACAAGGCAGGTGCCTCGGCCATTTGTGATTCCACATTTCCTCGGGCCTTTCATACTCCTTTTGTAGCAGCCACTGTAGAGGTCACACTCAAGAAGTTGTGCCCAAGAGTGGTGTAGGGTTGACCTCAGTCATGGGGAGGTTCTTCTTGGGGGAGTTAAATGTAGTCTTCCCAAAACTGAGAAGTGAGAAGGTCATCCCCGCCTTTATAAAGGGGCAGGGTAGTTGGGTAGACTGGATTAACTGTTTGGGTCAGATTCTGTGTTTCTTGAGCTTATGACTTGTAGATACTTCTGTTTATTCTGAAATTACAGAATATACCAACTCTGCTCAGGATACTATAAGCATTTAAGGAAAGACACAAAAGAAAAAGGAGGGCCTCAAGAAAGAGCTCAGTGGTTAAGAGCACCTACTGCTCCTGCAGAAGATGGGTTCAGTTCCCAGAACCTGTTTGGTGGTTCACAACCATCCATAACTTCAGTTTCAGGGGATCTAACCCTAGACAAATACATGGTACATAACATACATGAAGGCAAACACTCACACACCCATAAAATTAAAAAAAAATTTTTTAAAGGTGGGGGGAGTGAACCATCAGGCACTTATCTGGAAAAACTGACTATGAAGTACTGAGAACACACACACGGTTTAGGATGCAGTCACAACATCATCTCTATGTGTCTGGCTTATGTGTGAGTGCACACGTGCATGTAGGTGCACATGTGCAGAGGGCAGAGGTCAGTTAGGTGACTTCCTTAATTGTCGTTCCCCCCCCCCCCCCCCGCCCCTGTGTGTGTCTCTATCTGTCAGTCTCTGGCTCTCTGCAAGGTCTCTAAACCCCGAGTTCATTGATCGTCTAGACTGGCTGGGCAGCCATGGTCATAGAACTTCCTTCCTTGGCATCCCCAGGGCTGGGGTTACATTTGCAGTCTCATGTGCCTGGCTTTTACCTGAGTGTTGGGAGGACACACTCAGGTCTTCATGCTTGGACATCCAGCTCTTTTCCAACAGTACCATCTTTCCAGTCCTTTGTGGTCCCTTTGCTTCATTTGCTTCCTAGCTCCACGCTGCCCTCACACCCCAGCCCAACCCCTGTAGTTCCAGTGAACAGTTCAGTGCTGGTTGTCCCCCGTCAGCACCTGAAGTTGTTTTCTTCACTTAGAAATCTCCGTCTCTGCAGAGGCTCCACCGTGTGTCTCCAGCACCTCGGTCCACACCTCTCACACGGTCAATACTCAATACGTGTATCCGAGTAGATGAAGGAGAACCTTCATCTCTCTAGGAGGGGCCTGGTGTGCAGTGATGTTCACAGGGTTCTACTTTGTGCTGGACTTTTACCCAGGATTCAGAGTGGTTGGTTTTCCTGAGGGTTTTTGAGCTTGCTTATTATTTTTTTGTATAAAGCGTCATTATTAATTTGAAACTCTAGGAGCCCTCATATACTTTTTTTTGCATTTAGTAGTAATTCCACTTTGCACGCCTTTAATCCCAGCACTCGGGAGGCAGAGGCAGGCGGATCTCTGTGAGTTCAAGGCCAGCCTGGGCTATCAAGTGAGCTCCAGGAAAGGCGTAAAGCTACACAGAGAAACCCTGTCTCAAAAAAACAAAACAAAACAAAACAAAACAAAAAAAAAAAACTAAAACAATTCCCCCCCATAATGCTCACTCATAAAGAATTATTCTTCCCATGTCTGAGGAAGCCTCTGATCACCGGGGAAGGCCTGGCAGGGTTGCGGGGTGCCTGCCAGCGTGGCTTTGTTTCCCCAGTTGCAGTCCTGCGGAGTGGGCTGCATTGTGCTAGCAAGGCATCTTGACAGTGGAACTTGCAACATATTTCAGCTGGTGATTTCTGCATGATTGGGATGAGTTTCTGTATGACAGGCGTCACAACAGAACTGAGATGTGACTTCTGTCTAAGGCTGTCCATCAGTCGGAGGTGTAAAAACCAGTTTGCATATGTCAACAATTTAATCCTCTAATGTACTTGCCAATGGAAAAATGACACTGGAATTATTTTTGTGTGTTTACTGACTAGAATGATGTGGTTACCAAGTGCACTGATGGAAAAACCTTCAAATTCCAATCTTCCAATTGGGACCATATGTGTCTTCTTTCCCTAGCCAAATTGAGTTGTACATCCATCCACACACAAGTGTGCATCTACACAGTACAGTCCCAAGTATGTGTTTGTGTTTCATACATGCGTATTCATATCAAGTGCACTTGTACCTTAGTGTAATAAGCTTTGCCATCTAGGTTCCCAGTAAGGATTAAATTATTTACTGTGTGTACAATTCTCAGAAAAGTGCCTAGTATGTAATCTAGTCTCCATAAATATTAGCTTTTGTTACTTTAGAATACTGTTTTGTTCTGACAGATACAACAGTAACATTATTGGTGTATCTAACCTCTACTTATGAACACCAGCCTCCAGAGGATGGCTGGTCTTAAAATGATTGTGTCATTTGATGAACTGGTAACACTCAGACATGCCCACAACAAATTTTTATGCTACATGAGAAATACTAGTGTTCGTATTTTTAAATCAGAGTCGTTTGTAGATAGACTTACGTTGGTTCTTTTTTCTTTCCCTCCCCTGCCCCCTTTTCTGTGTCTTCCTTTGAGTTTTTAAATCAGGACTCATGTACCCCAGGCTGGACTCAATACTGTGAGACTATGGATGACCTCCAACTTTTGATTCTCCTGCCTCCACCTTCTCAGATTCTAGACATGCACTACCATGCCCAGTTGATATAATTCTGGGAATGGAACCCAGAGCTGCATCCATGCTGCGCAAACACTGTTATCAACTGTGCATCTTCCCTGCCCAGTATTTCTCTCTAAGTTTCTATTTTTGTAAAGCCTGTCAGGAAGATACTTTCAGTGGGTATCTTTTTGTTGTTGTTGTTGTTGTTGTTACTTATTTTTCAAACAGGCTCTTGTTATGAAGCCTAGGCTAGACCTCTACTCATAGCCCTTCTTCTGTAGACTTCAGCCCCAGCTTGAATGTGTCATTTTCACCAGTAGTCTAAAAGACACTGCACTGAGAATCTTGAGATATGCTTGAAATAGAGTAAACTTTCCATTTATAATTTTTAAAAACTACATCAGGTATTTATTTAAGCCATCGAATGGAAAATAGTACAAAAGAAGATAGAAGAATGGGGACCATTCATACCTACAAGGACAATGATAAGTTTTCAGTATGTAGTTGATTGTACTCATGGGGAAAGTGGTGTGAGTCAGCCCAGAAGGTTACCTGTGATAGGGAAGTCTTTTAGGTGGCAGTGTTGACTAATTGCTTCTCCCTTCTCCTCTTCCTCCTCTGTTTTCTTCTCCTCTTCCTCTTCTTTCTCTTTTAGTCACCTTCCTTCTCCCATATTGCTATTTCTCCCTCCACCACACACACACCATCTTTATGGTGCCAATCCTTGGCTCGGATGATCATCTGGTCTCATCTGGGATGTATAACTATATTTTGTTTGTATATAGGGTGTAATTGTGGATTTTTTGTTCTTAAAATGTAGCTCATTTTAGACACAAATCTACAGATTTGTTTGGTATAAGTATGAATATCCAGACTACTTCACTCTGTTGTGATTGGAAGGAAAAGTATATTCCTGCCCCCAATAAGGCCTTTACAAGAATGAACATGAAAACTCAACACATGGACTTAAAATGTGCATTCTAAGAGTAATTCCAGATCACAGCTAGCTTTATCAAAGATAGAAAATGTAGACTTCTGTTTTGATGTTAGAGATTGAATTCAGGACCTTGTGCCCACTAAACACACACTGTTCAATGGAACTACACTCTTATTCCAACTTTTTCTTGTAACATTTTCATTGAGATGGGGCATTGTTGTAGAATATTATTTTAAGATGTGTTACATTTGTTCATACTGTGGAACATTTGGTTTAATGATGCAAAGATGTGTTGCTTTTATGTTGCATTTGTTTAAGTTTGTGAGACTGTGTTACTGTGCCTGTCTAAAACACCTGATGGTCTAATAAAGAGCTGAACAGAGCCAATAGCAAGACAGGATAAATGATAGGTGGGGCTGGCAGGCAGAGAGAATAAATAGAAGGAGAAATCCGGGAGGAAAAGAACAAGAGAAGAAGGAGAAGAATACTCTGGGGTCAACCACCCAGCTACATAGTCAGCCGTGGAGTAAGCGTAAAAACAAGATTACAGAAGTAAGAGAAAGATAAAAGCCCAGAGGTATAAGGTACATGGGATAGTTTAAAGTTAAGAAATCTGTCTAGAAACAAGCCAAGCTAAGGGCAGACATTTACAATTCAGAATAAGCTTTCATGTGTGGTTTATTTGGGAGCTGGGTGTCAGAGGCCCCAAAAGAACAAAACAGCCGATAACAGGACAGACATCCCACAGCACACTTATGGAGGTAAAAAGATAACTTTAAGGAGGCAGCTGCTCCGCTTCCATTGTGGGAGCTCTGGAGATAGAACTCAACTCTTTAGACTTGGTAAAAGATGCCTTTACCTGCTGAGTTACCACACCAGCCCCTAGCTATTGGTGACTGCTCTTCTTTACAGATTTTTTTTCTTTCTTTGTGTGTGTGTGTGAAGAAATCATAGTATAAATGTACTTATTGTCAGGTTTGGATACGTTTGATAACAAGGACGTAGGTGTTCTCAGATGGAGACTTCTGGAGAGTAGTCGGGATCTGTTAGGAATTTAATGCATGCTGTGTGTGTGAATGGGAGGCAGGCTATCTTACAACTGAGCTCCAGCCACAACCCCCAAACAAAACACATTTCGTCTAAACAACAATGAGAACAACAACAAAACTGGTTTGAGAAACAACTTGGATGCATTGTGAACAACGGTGTCGTCAGGGGACGCAAGGAAAGAAGTCTCTGGGATCATCTCACCACCGTCCCCTCATGTCTGATGCTCAGCTCAGTGAAGCATGACGTAAAGTTACTAGAATTCACGCTCGTGTTCTCAGCAGCCTGGAGTGTGAGGGTGGTCACACAGGTTCTCGCGGTCACTGTGTGCTACCGTAAATGTGGCTTGAAGGGATGGAGTGGACCGCTCATTGTGGCTTACACAGGCGGTTGCTCATCTAGTATCAAGTCTCTGTGGGAACTGACCTTCCTATCAAGCTGTTCGGAGCTTGTGTTGTGTGACCGGACTGAAGGGACCTAGGACTTGGGAAGTTTAGTGCTTGCCCACTTTGTAAAACACAGAAATTGTTGAGGGCCTACGTGACATCGGACAGGAAGTTCATTTCTCACGCAGTGCGACACCTTGACAAGAAAAACCTGGGCTCTTCTTCCTGTAATGATTTGAGAGTTAAAAATCCATTCAATTACTAAGTGACAGGTGCAATCCTGATTGAAGTAGATTGCTCGTGAAGGCCAACAGAATCCTCTCAAAATGTCAATTTGTCCTTTCTTGGCTGTGGAAATATTGTGGAACTCAGTTCTTAAAAGAAGAATTTCTGAACCAGCCTCTGGCTTAGTGATGCTGCAGGGGCTTTGTGTGCCTGAGGCTCTGGGTTAAATCCAGTCCACACACATGGGAAGGGATTTTTTTTCTGAATTGCTGTTCCGGTAAAGGTCTGAAAATAAAATTCCGAGTTGGTCCTGTGGTTTTTCCTTAGTATGTATCGCTTTGGTATCTGAAGTTCTGAATTTTTTTTTAATTTGTAGCTTTGGGAGCGGAAGCTTTTGCCACTCTGAAGATGCCTGTGCGTCGTGTAGGCGTTCAAAGCTTATTTGCTTCACCCTGGAAAGACTCACAGGGTGCTAGGAGCCTGTGCATGCTGGGCAGTGAGCTGCTGACTTACAATCCGGGTAGTGACGACCCTTTCTTACAGGTGTGGCAGGCGGAGCTCGGAGATGAAGTAGTGGTCCCCCTTGTCAGCTACGTTACAACTGCTGCCTCTTTTCATCGTTTCCTACTTTAAATTTAAAAAAAAAAAAAAATCTTTCAGTTTTGAGATAGAGCCTCATGTATCCCAGACTGGTCTTATATCCTCTATGTAGCACAGGACATCCTTGAAATCATCCTCCTCCCTCGACCTCCTGAGTGTTAGGATTATAGGTGTGCACACCCAGTTTTCGTGGTGATGGGGACGGAACCCAGGGCTTTGTGCATGCTAGATAAGGACTATACCAACTCAGCTACATTTCCTGTCCTTAACTTGTTTTCAAAACTGCCTAAGGATTTCAAGTTTTTTGTCTTTTTTTGTTGCTGTTGTCTTTTGGGTTTTTTTTGAGTTGGGGTTTCATTTGTTGCCCTGGCTGGCTTATAAATTGCTGTGTAGACCCGGTTGGCCCTGAACTCACAGAGATTTGTTTGCCTTTACCTCCCAAGTCATATGATTAAAGGTACGGACCAACAGAAATGTCTCAAAGTTCAGTGTCTACACACAACAAAGCAAGTATTGACTTAACTCTGAGAGGATTATACATAACTTAAGAGTTATGGGCTGTAAGTAATTGTGTCTCGTCATTATATTATGGATGGCATCTTTTCGAAGTGACCAGTAGCTTAGCTGTTAAAGACTCTGATGAGCTGCCATGTGAATGACTCCAGGTGATGTCTCAGAGGGAGGTGAGACTCGTTCTGGACAACTGCTCTAGCTCCTGGTGCTCCTTGGGATTCATTCATCCACTCTGTTGGTGAATATCATCAGAACTTAATGCCTGTGGCTTGTGGGTCAAAGATGATGCTTTCAGTACCTGGAACCAGTTAGAATTGAGCAAACAAGCTGGTCATGGTGGTCTACACTTTTGGTCCTAGCATTGAGGAGGCAGAGGCTAATGGATCCCTGTGAACTCTAGGGCAGCCTGGTCTACATAGTGAGACCCCTTCTATGTATGTATGTATGTATGTATGTATGTATGTATGTATGTATGTATGTGTGTATGTGTATACATATACATATATATGTATATAAAATAAGTAAACAAACAAAAATAGAAAACACATCCCAGAATGTAAGCACACTAGTTTTAAACTCTCCAACTGAGGTATTCTTTGTGCCCTTTGAAAGTTTTCTCCACCATCCTCATTAATCTTACAAATGTTTTAACTAACAGGAAAGGAACATTGGACAATTATCTCTTGTGTGAAGGACCAGGCTTTTCATCTGTGCCAACTCTTATCCTACTCTATGTCACCTTCTCTGTGAAATGATCTCCGTTTATTAGAAAAACGGTGTAACTGAGATTCAGTGGGAAGAACATTCTCTGTGACCACATCAAACCTTCATAACATCACTGTTGGGGCGGGGAGAACAAAGCTTCTATGATGTGTTTTTCTTCCTATTGGTTATGTAGCCTTATTTTAATTTGGATTTACTTTTTACCACAGGAGCATCACAAACCAAATGATTCACAGATTAGATGCAGTCAAGTGTTTGCAGGAAACAGTCCTAATATGACATAGAGACAAATGAAAAATACTTGTAAAATCCTTTCCCCCCATTCACCATAAGGTAATGTCATACCTTGTGTTTCTATTGGTCCAGTTACTGCACCAGATGTTTCTCACTAATTGCCCTGTCTAACTTGCACAGCCCCCTTGTCATGCACTTACTCTTCTTTAGCCACACAGCTGTAAGGTGGCTGAGTCAAGACAGGCTAAAACATGTCGCTGCACAAGTAGCAAGTACCTAGCCAAAATCATTGCCCCTAACCATTGTGCAGTTTTCCTTGCCACTACATGGCATAAAAAGATGTGCTACCTGCAGACACCATCAGATGTATAGTCTAAAACAGATTTATCTCTGTTCATAGACATATAATGCCTCCTGTTATTATCTGGGAATTTGGTACTCATCCCTCAAGACCCCCGGCGGAACCTCCCCTTCCGTACTTTTAAATATTTTGTCTTATTTTCAAAATTGTGTCTATCTGTGTGTAAGGGGGTGTTGAGGAATATTAGTTGAAGATGTGTTACATTCGTTTATGCTGTGGAATCTTTGTTTAATGATACAAAGATGTGTTGCATTCTTTTATGTTGCAGTTCTTTAACTCTGAAGCTGTGTTACGTTGCCTGTCTAAAACACCTAATTGGTGTAATAAAGAGCTGAATGGCCAATAGCAAGGCAATAAAGAAGGATAGGAAGGGCTTCCAGGCAGAGAGAATAGTAGAAGAAGAACAGAGAAGAGGGAGGAACGAGAAAAGGAGAAGGAAAGGAAGACACCAGGGGCCAGCCACCCAGCACACACACATCCAGCCATGGAGTAAGAAGTAAAGAAAGGTATAGAGAATAGAGAAAGGTTTAAAAAAAAAAAAAAAGAGCCAAAGGTAGATGGGATAATTTTAAGATGAGAAAAGCTGGCTAGAAACCAGCCAAGCTAAATCTGGGCATTCAGAAGTAAGAATAAGTCTCTGTGTATTTATTTGGGAGATGGGTGGCGGGCCCCCAAATAGTAAAGAGAGGGAAAAAACACCACAAAACCAACTACAAGGGAAGCTGTGCATGTGCATGTTAATGTTGGTGGAAGCCAGAGGTATTGGATTCCTCACTTTGGAGTCAGAGTTGAACACAGTTTGGAGCTGCCTGACTTGGGTGTTGGGGTTACTGAACTTGGATCCTCTGAAAGAACAATATGGACTCTTAACCATTGAGCCAGCTCCCCAGCCTCTCTAGTGATGCTCCTAGCTTTCCTTTTAGGATTCTCCTGGGCTTTGTAGCAGAGTTTTGGGTTCCTTTATTTGCCATTGTATTGTTAGTCTGCTCTTTGGTGGCTGGTGCAGAATAGAAGGTTAATAGATGTTTGTGGGATTCAATGGGTGAATAGTTAATGATCTTATTTACTTAGTGATATACTTACATCCTGGTGTGGACTTCCGGTCCTTTAGGAAGCCCTTTGCAGTAGCAGGTACCTGTGACTTCCTTAGCTTTGCAGTCTGGGAATTGGTGATTCACCCTTCTTTAAGGTCAATTGTGTGAATGATTGGGGTTGATATTTTTTTCTCTAAAATTTCTTAGACTACGCATTTTTTTTTCTTGAAAACTTGTCAAGTCTGCTACTGTGGCGAACATAATACAAATGTGAGATGTCTGTCTATACAATGTAATTTTAAAAAATGTGGCCCACTGTGCTTGTACCATGCTTTATGAGTAGCTATATGCATCCCAGTGCTCAAAAGAAAATCTCATTTTCAAACTATATTTGCTGATTTATTGGTATATGGAGCTGTCCAACCATAGCAGCCATCATCATCAGAGCAGCTATGATTTCTTGAAAGAGCCCTGGTGATCTGGCCTGTCAGCACTGACACATAGCCTCACGTGGGAAGGGAAGGTCCTTGGACCCTCACCTGATTTCAGTTACCCCTTCCTGTTCCCTCTGTCCATTTGTATGTGGCTTTTTCTTGATTGTTCCTGGTTCGGGGTTTCTGGGGTGCTAGAGTATAGACCTTAGAAGGTTGAAAGAATGGAGATCTCCATCTCCGCAAGTATGGAGACGTCATTATCTGTGCTCCGCTGAGACTTAAAGGTGATGCAGCTGTTTTGGAGTCACCCAGGCTCTTGTAACTGACTCCTCACCCATTCATATTCTCTCGGTAAGACTAGTGAACTCATTAGTTCCCCACATTGGACCTTAGTAGAATTCTCCTTTGGTTTGTCACTGGTTCCCTATAATGAAGGGATAGATGTCTATGTCTCCCCAGGAAGCGTTCCTGTAACACTTGGCAATATCAGCACGATCAAGACCAAACTAGAATGAGTCTGGGAAGAGCGATAGCATTGTTCCCCTATGGGTGATGAGACAGGCAGCTGAATCTGAGCTGTCTTAAGGGTGAAGCGTCTGGGGGGCAGTCCTGACATTACTGTCTTTATAACTGCTGTGCCTCGGTCCAGTAGTGACAGTCGCATTGCCCCCGCTATGTATGTGTTAAAAGATGTGTAACTAAGGCTGAGCCATTGGAAGGCAGAGCATGTGTTAGAAGGCTTCTGTCATCCCCATACAGTGGTGTGTGCACTTCTGGATGGGTGGTTTTCCTGATAAGACTCTGGACACTTTTTGGGAATAGTTGAAGGTCTCGAGCAAACTTCATAGTTCCTGAGAGTAGCACATAAGAGATGAGAAGACTGTCAAGCTCTAGTGGAGTACTCTGACCACTGTGTGCGGTAAGAAGACATCCAAGGTTGTCCAGATGGAACTGGTTTCTAACTGTAAGGCCTTAGAGTTAGAAAAAGATACTTTGCCTAGTATCCTTGGAATTGGCTTCTGATGTGGTAGGTAATTTGCATGAAAACAATGGGGAAGTACAAGGGTTGGCTTGGTGATTTTTAGAGCTAGAAGTCTGAAAGGAGAAGATAGATTTAACCAGTGCCCTTCTGACCCCCAAGATCCAAATGCTTGGAATCGATGACAGGAGTCGGATGGTATGGAGGAAGACAACGAGGTGGGAGAAGACACCCCTCAGGTCAGACCTTCATTACAGAGAAATGGAAGATCCATAATTCAGATGCAGATGGGGGGCCTCAGTCAGCACTTGGGCTGTTTGCATTGCCAAGACCTTTTAAAAAGCGATAAAAGAACCTCATGGCCTGGCTCCTAAGGCCCTGGGTTATGGTGGCAGATGGAATCAGTCTGTCTGCTGCAGAAGCAGAGAAAGTGAGCATGAGAACACCCATTGTGAAATGTGAGGCAGCAGGAGGGGAATCCTTTCTTGACAGTCCCCCATACCTACAGGGACCAGCAATGCTGAAGGAAATGGGCATGCAAGGGGTGGGGTCTGATGACCAGTTGACTACTGAATTTAGGAAGAAAATTTATCAAAGGGTGGAGCTTTAGTGGTGTTGGTGAGCCCTGTGGTTGAGCATGGTCACAGTGTGGGGCTTTGGCAGAGCTAAATGACCTGGGCCAGAAAGAGGTTTGGAAGTTGCTAGGCAATAAAGGGCAGGTGATGGATGGGTAAGCCAAGCATCCCTGCGAGGCACGTGTGGCTAGATTTTTATTAAGCTTGAGTCCTTACGAACAACACTGAGGGAAGACCAAATGCCATGCCTGAGGAAGGCTTTTAGACCTGACCGTGACGCTCACTACAAGTGTTAAAGAGACAGAAAATTGGGAGATGTAGGCCTTCTTCACCTGAGCCCACCATCTCTGGAGATGGGACTCACCCCAACTACTTCCTAATGGTATTGCCAGGGGCTCACATAGGTGAGGGCTATGCAGTACTTAGTTCTGAGGGCCTCATGGTGAATTATGAATTTATTGGTTGTCTTACTATTGGACTTAGGCAGGATGCACGAGTCAGCTGTGAAGCTGTTAGGTAAATGAACTCTATTCTCTTTCAGCCGTTTCCTAGCTCTGTGACTTTGAATAAGATGGTCAACTTTTTCCAACATAATTTTTTTTAAACTTTTGGTTTTTGTTCAACAGTGTTTTTTTCACAACAATACAAAGTAAACTAGGGACACACATAATGCACTTAAAAATAAAATCAGAGCCAAACACCAGGATATCCATTTGCTGGCCTAGTCATTCTGTGTTAGTAAATGTATTATCCTTATGTATTTAACACACTATCTAGGCTAGAATTCGAGACTATGTTAGCAGCATATATAGCAGTAAATTACAAAGAACTTGGTTCACTTCTCACAAGAGTTTCTTTCAGTACCTATTTTATGAAGATTTTAGTATTGTTGGATTTATTCTTAGTGAAGTCAGTTTCACAAAGTGGTGGACAGAACCTTTTTTAATTGCACCCGATTTTTGTTTACAAGAAGTTTAGACTGATTATGAGGTCTGACATCTAGGCTTCTCCCAGCCGCTTGCCTGGTGGGAAGTACCAGTGGTTTGTAAGGTTCTTTGAGCTACTGTTGTGAAGCTCAATTATCCAGTAGTTTTTTGCTGGCTGGACTAAGTTTGGACCTTACCCCTTCATAGTGTTTCCATCCTGCCACCCAAGGGCCACATGAGTCTCAGGACAGCTCCAAAAGCAGCCTGAAACTTGTAGATGACCATGTTATTGAAGTATCAAAAGGTGGAACGTGTCTTGATCTTCAGAGCTTTAAATATTGCAGCGTTAAAGAATCCTCTGAGCTAAGTTTGCTACTGAAATACCCCAGGGATGCTTGAGTCATTAGCGTTTTTTGTTTTAAAATAGCATTGTGATTTTCAGGCATTAGGAAGCAGTAAGTACTTCTTTCTGAGTTCTTTTGGGAAGGATTGCATTTTCATTGTATCATTTTGCACACTTAAATTACAGGACAAAGTAGCATTGATATTACCTGATGGAATAGGTAGAGCCAGGAGGAGCTGAGAGCAGGTATAATGAATGTCAGATAAGGCGGCGTGGACCATCACAATCCATCCTCCACCTTATGCCTTCAAGGACTCAGTAAATCCACACACTGAATTAACTGAGTCTTCCTCAGAAGCAACTGGGAGGATAATGAACCCTTGGATGCTTTCTCGAGCCACTCAGGGGACTCTGACGGGGTGATTCTAGGATGGTTGCTGAGTTTTCGTCTGTTCTCTGGGACCTAAGAAGGAGCACGATGCTTTTAGCTAGATATTCCCTTAACAAGGATTCATTTGTGATATTCATTATTCAACAAATTCAAGTAGAAGAGGTCCTTACCTTAGAGAAAGGAATTGTGACTCGAACTTACCGATGATTTGAGTGCTTTTAATCCCCCCTTCCCCCTTAGTCTGGAGAACTTATATTAAAAGCCTTGAGGGTTTGATTGAACACGTGGAAGAAGGATTATCTTTTGTGATTTAACTCGATTTTATGCAAAGAGGAAGTGATCAGATTTTAATTTCTAGTTGTATTATTTGTGCACTGCCTTCTTTCCACTTGTGCAACTTCTTCTAAAGGTTGAAACTTTTAATATGATTTTTCTCACTGAGGATAACCCTTGTGTTTATTTACTTCTAAAATTGTGGAGGGAAGCATCAAGGTATCTCTTAGTATTTGCAATATGTACTTATCTTTTAAAGAAGTTTATGGGGCTCTAACGTCTCCATGATTGAAAAGAGGACACTGAATTAGCCAAGTTAAATAAACGAACTGTTTGTAAATCATTAAGCTGTCAGTGTAATTACAGATGAATATATTTTATGGATGGTATCAGGGGTACTAAAGTTTTCCTCTCGAGCCTTAGTGAGTCTCAGACAGGTGTCAAGTAGATTCTGGAAGATAAACTTTGTTGTTATTTACCTCTATTTCAAACCTAGGCATAGGAGGGTGTCAAAAATTAATAAATTGTTCTTGTTATTGAGGAGTCCTGCTACTAGATTCAGTGCCTCATTTCCTAGTGAGCGCACGTGCCTTTAGGCGTCCTTACTGCTGTAGTCTTACTTGCTGTAGCTTTCAGGCAGTTCATGGTTCCATAACCTGTGTTTTCCAGGCAGTGTATCAGGAGCTCTGAGTCATGGGATCTCAACCAAGGGTCACTTGCCTTCCTTCCATATCTATGTCCTCAAAGGCTTGTGGGTATACCTTAATTTTAATAGTTAGATATATGTTGAGAGCTAAACAGAATAAATAAATCAATACACACACACATATATATTTCATATGATCTTAAAATAGATGATATCCAAATGAAAGAAACATTTTGTTCATGGTAGCCCTAGAAAGCTAGCTCTTATTTTATAATCACCCTCTCCTGCCATTGAGCATGCTTTAGTAGACAATTTTACTTACCCATTCATCTGTTGATGGGTGTGCAGCAGCTAATTCATGTCTTCAGGAAGCTGTGAATGCTGCTACACTAACCATGGGAGCGCGGTGTGAAAAGGTATGCATTGTCTTGTTTGTGTCCATATGAATTTTAGGATGTTGCTTCTCGTATTTATGTGAAGGATGACATTGGGTGGTATTTTGACAAGGATTCCATTGCATCTCTAAGTTGTTTTAGCATTATGTTTCCTCTTACAAAATACTTGAGATATTGAACTTTCAAAGAAAAAAAAAAGTTTGTTTCAGCTCATGGTTCCAAACAGTCCAGACTGTGATTGAATGGCCCCTTTGCTTTCTGCCTCTGGCAAAGTAGCACATCATGGTGGAAGTGTGTAGCCAAGCAAAACTCAGCCAGAAAGCAAGGAAGAAAACGGTCTAGTCCTCCACAGTCACCAACAGTGGCAGTGACCTGGAGACCTCCCACTGGGCTCTGCTTCCTACTATGATTGGTGGTATTGTTAGCATGAGGAGAATACCTCCGACACAAGAACTTCTGAGAGACACTGATCCAAACGATGGCAGGGACGATGGGTAATTTAACGTTATTTTTTTTCCACCTATGAACATGGGAAGGCTTCACTTTTTCATGTGTAAATTATTTAATTTCTTTTCTGGGTGTTTTACAATTGATTTGTAGGTCTTCTACTTCCCTGGTTCAATTTATTCTTGGTTGCTTTATTTTATAGCTAAACGTGAATGAGATAGCTTTCTTGAATTTTTTTTTCCTTTGCAGCAAATTTGTTATTGGATATAAAAATGCTACTCATTGTGTTGGTTTATTTTTATGTCATGTAACTGCTAAATTTATTTGTTCTAAGGTCTTTTAGTGAAGTATTGATGTTTTTCTCTACGTAAAATTTCAGGTCAGTGTATTAAATGTCAGCGTTCCCTATATTCAAATAACCTGCCTATGATGTGGAAAGTATTTACATTTTGAATTTCTTCCTTTCTCTTCTAATTCAGTGTGTGTGTGTGTGTGTGTGTGAGTGATCTGTGTATGTATGCATATTTGCATGTGTGTTGGTATATATGTACATGTGGAGGTCTGAAGTCAATGTCACATGTGTCAATTGGCTTTCTGGATTGCTCTCTACTGTATTGATTGAGAAAGGGTCCCTGGCTAAACCTGATCATCATTTCCAGCTAACTTAGCTATCCAGTGTAGTCAGTGGCATTTTGTAGAGGGAGCTTCATGGTTTTTTGTTTGCTCGTTTGTTTGTTTGGGAGGATAGGATCTTCGTTGTGTGGCCCAGGTTGGCCTTAAGTTGCCATCTTCCTGGCCTAGCATCCCGAGTGCCCCATTGTTTGATGAGCCCTTTGTGAAGAGATCTTGTGCAGGGAAGATGGTACTTAGCATTGGAACTGGAGAATGGTGGGGTGTAGTCAAGTACTTCCGTAAGCATGCTGGAGGATCTTATGTCCCCTCAGGCATTCTGCCTGCTCAAGAGGAGCGTCTTTGTCTCATGCCTGTCTTCTTGTCTTCCCCCTCTCCTTCCATTTCAGCCCGCAGCCTGGCAGAACAGAAATCTGTTTCTCAATTTAGTAAGCTATTTTTCCCTTTCCTCCTATCCTTCCCAACAATAAGCACTCATGATGGCAGCTGCTGTATTAAGCCCAAGAGCTTAAAAGATTAAAGCAACCACTAACAGCAGCCAGGAAGAAGTTTAAGGGCCTTTCTTTTTTCTGGAGGGTTGAGTTTTCATTCTGGTGGTTGAGTAGAAAATTGCAAACAGGCTGTGTTCAGCAGCTGGAATGTGCTCCAGCATCTGGGGGGAGCCCAGACTTCTGTTCCCTTTCCATTCACCAAAGGGTGACCAGCTTGAGGGGGTGGGGGAATGAGTGTAGGCACAGACACTTGAACGTTTTATGTGTCTAAGCCATTGACATTTTTTCGTTTATTGTCATTTTTTCAGGTAAACACCATCTTGTCCTCCTTTCTTCCTAATTCAGGCCAGTTGCTTTTCTGAGGAGAGTTCTCAGGAATGGAAGCCCATCCCCTCGTCTGTCCCTAAACAGCTTTTGGATCTTGGTGAATTCTCACCTTGGAGGCAAGAATGGTTGTTAAAACTGTGTTTATTTACCTTTCTGACTTTTTTGTTTGGGGACCTACTGTGTGGCTACTAGAACCCCCAAGGCCCTGTCTCAATAATTCTAATTGCTTGAGTCTTTACTGTACACATATCTGTTCTTATTTTTAATGTTTTTGGCAGGGAGGGGCTGAGACTCAGGATGCAGTTGAGGATGATCTTGAATTTCTGATCCTCCTGCCTCTGCCTCTAGAGTGCTGGAAATGCAGGTGAATGTCACCATGCCTGGTTTAGACATTGGTACGATGGGACCCAGGGCCCCGTGCATACTGGCTTGTGTTCTACCCCTGAGTCCCATCCTTAGCACTGCCTCTTACCTCTGATAACTGATCAGAGATCCAGACTGAGGAGAGTCATGATATTGGCTATATATATATATATATATATATATATATATATATATATATATATATTTTGCCAGATTCTGAAGACTGGTTAGACAGCATTCTTAAGAAAATCAGAATCTTTGAAGTTGGAAGGTAGATGTAGGCTACTGTGCTCTTCTTTCTTGTACCTCCAGTTTTCTAATTTCAGATACAATATTAGTATGTTGGGTCAACCGCATAGAAAGCCTCCTATGCCTTGAACATGGTGTGGTCGAGATTATGTAATAGAGAGAAGTGGGTCGCATGGCAAATAGTAGTGTTTGCCAAGTTTTCCCCTGATTTTACTTTGGTTGTATGTGTGTGCATATTCCACTGTACTAAACTGCCTGGCCATCGAATGCCAGAGATTTGTCTTTTTCCCCCAGCTCTAGGATTTCCAGCACACAGCATCATGGCCAGCTGGGGATTGAACTCAGGTTCTCATGTTTGTGTTGTGTGTATTTTTTCCTCTTAGCCATCTCCCTAGCCTGAGACAGGTTGATTTTCAAGGTGGTATTTCATTCTTATACATACACACTTCATACCCACTGGCAATTTGCTTTCTCTACAATATGAAATTGTCACCGCGATCAAGTTCACCCCCACAACCTTATTGCCACCTTCTCACTACTTCTGTGGTGAGAGTACTTATACACTGATGATACCAGTATTATATACCCTTACCCCCACCCCCAAGACGGGGTTTCCCTGTGAAGGTCTGGCTGTCCTGGAACTCACTGTGTAGTCCAGGCTGGCCTCGAACTCAGAGATTCTCCTTCCTCTGCCTCTCGAGTGCTGGGATGAAAGGTATGCGCCACCTTCTCCTGGCTATGTACTCTTTAAAAAAAACAAAAACAAAAACAAAAACAAAAACACTAGTATTCTAGCTTAGTTTGGTGGTACGAGTCTTTAATCATAGCACTTGGAAGGCAGAGGCAGATGGATCTGATTTCGAGGCTACCCAGGACTACATAACTAGATTCTGTTGCCCCCCCTTCCCCCCCCCCCAAAGACCTCACTGCTAAGTGATCTTGGCTGTGCTGTGTTGCATATATCTAACCTCTCCATCAGGGGTTCTCTGCATTCCTGACATGAATACCTACTGTGTGCCAAACCTCCTTGGGAACCTGGTTTCCCAGAGCACCCACAGCCACCTTTTAAGGTAGTTATTATTCTCTCTCCTTTTTACGTAAAGAAAGGAAAGGCCTACGGAATGTCTTCCTTGAATGACACACTCAGTATAGACATGACATTCAGATGAAATGTCACCTCCGTTTGGTATCCTTCCCAGCATGTCACGGCTGCCACCTCACCTCCTCTGCTTCCTTCACTTGGTATTTCGACCACAGCGACTCTTCAAACATCCCAGAACCTACTTCCTTTAGAAGTACAGCTTTTAAAACTTTCCTATCCCGGCTCATACCGTTAAAATTACATTATAGGAGCTGGAGAGATTGCTCAGCAATTACCCAGGCTTTCCGCTCTTCGGAGCACTCAACTGTGGCTCCCAGAACCCATGTGGGGTAGCTCAAAACTGCCTTTTTCTAGCTCCAGGACATCCAACGTCTTGTTTATTGGGCACTGCACTTATGTTCACATGTTTGTGTACACACACACACACACACACACACACACCCCTTTAAAAATACAGCACATGCTCATGTTTATACATGGTCAAATGTAGATGCACATTCATAGATGTGTATAAACATTAGGGATCTTAGTTTCATTAAATGAAATTCTTATCATACATAGGGGGCTCTAAATGTCCCTTTTCTCTTAAACTATATTAACTGACATGCATTTCAGGGGTCTGTGTGTAGATTTTGTAATCAAGGCTTGAAAAGCTCTAACTTGAATCTCTTCTTCCTCCGGTCCTACCAAAGTTTCTGGAACACATAGAGAGGCAAAGGAACTAAACATCATTCATATTTAATACCTAGTTTCATATTGTGCTATCATGTGGGCTCTGTGTCAGTCAGGACAGCACTCCATAGGGTGTGCAAGCTCTGAAGAAAGTTCACAAATGGTTTTATAAATTCAGCCCCTTGTTCCAGTTTCAAGACTTGTTCCAGTGCCTGTGACTCATGAAGTGTGTCAGTGAGTTATATTATTTACTTTCAGCAAAGGGGGCTTGAAGACATTGGATATGGTGGTTTGAATGAAAATTGTCCCTTAAATGCTCATGTATTTGAATACTTATGGAGCCTTTAAAACCTGGAACCTTTGCCTGAAACATGCCATTGACTTTGAGGGTTTATGGGCTCACCCTACTTCTTCCACCTCTTTCTGCTTCCTGTGTGTGAATAAAAATGTGATCAGCCAGCTTCCTGCTCCTGCTGCAGTGCATGCTTTCCTCACCAAGATATACTTTGTCTCTCTGGAACTGCAGACCACAGGAAACTCTTTCTTTCTTCCATTGCTTTTGGTCATGGTACTTTATAACAGCAATAGAAAAAGCAACTTGGACACATGGTTCACTGATTAAGAACACTTGATGCTCTTACAGAAGACCAGAGTTTGGTTTCTAGCACCTGAATGCAGTGGCTCACAACCACCTGTAACTCCAGCTCCCGGGGATCCAGTGCCATCTTCAGGACCCCATGGGAATTTACACACACGTGCACATGCGTGCGCGCACACACACCACACACACCACACACACACACACCCCAAACAAATAAAATCACTAAATCTTTTAGCAAAGAGGATGAATGATGCTTAAAGAATCTGAGAAACAACTGGAATGAAATAATGTGAGCATCTGGCAATAGCTGGAGGAAAAAAAAGTGTGGTTGGGGCAGGGAGAAAAAGCAAAGAGGACATTTCTGGTTTACTAGTGTTCAGTTGTATATACATTCTACCTTGTAGGTTTTCTCTAAACGTTTAATCATCCCAACTTTAGCCCATTGCATCTAAAGTTTCCCCACCCTTGGGTGACCAGTCCTCTAGGGCAGTGTGGCAGAAAAGAACCTCTCATGGCCAGCTAGCTTCCTTCACCTCAGCCCACCACCCCCTTTGCTGCTGCTGCTGTTCTTTGTCCACCTTATAAAGTTCTTGTTGTGAAGGTCCTGTTGGGTGGAAACAGCTGCTTCCTGGGTTACCCTGAATCGTTGGCATTTAAAGAACTATCAAGAACCCACTCGTGCCAGACATCATGCAGGTTTCTCATGGAGTACCTTCCAGTTCCCTCAGATTCTTGGGGGAATTCTGTTCTCATCATTTTCTAGATGAGTCACTGTCTCAACATAAATATCCATGCAGATGTTCCCTCCAACCAAGCATCTCAGATGATGCTTCTGCCCGTCTGGTCCTCAGCGGCTCACCTGTTTATTCTCATGTTCAGAACTGGAGCTTATTGTCAGTTAGGACTCCTCCTCCATAGCTGGTCTGCGCTTCAGTTCACAAGCCAGACACAAACCTCCTGCTCCTTCTCTGCCCATGGACATAACTGTCCTCCTCATGGATCTACCTCAGACTGAAGTGTATACATTATGCCTCCAGTAATGTAACTACGTCATAACCTTCTCAAGAATTGCTTTGTCTTAGTTACTTTGCTTCTTTACCTAGTCTGTGCAGTAGGCACTTGGTAAACAAGGTTTAACTGAGCTGGGGTGTGTAAAGCAATTGTGCTAGTCAGGTCTGCCTGTCTTGATGATATCGCTGTTGTGTTCCAGCCTCCCTTTGCCCTGAGGCATATCTGTTTCTAGCCTGGTGTGGGTGAAGAAGGAATTGTTTAATAGGATGTGTCATTTGTGTGATGCTTTGTCATAGCCCTCCACACCCAGTGTGCTCGTAGTGGACGATTTCTCATTTTGTCAGATTGCATTCTCTCTTTTCCACCGAAGTTCAGACAAAATGATTTTAGACACCTTAAGCACGTTTGAAAAAATGACTTTGTGGACGTCTTGCCTTCTTAGCTAAAAAAAAAAAAAAAAAGTGTACACCGCTGTAATTACTAATTGCTGTCGTCTTAAGCAGAGACAGATGATGTATATGTTTGTGACGAATTTCCAGAGGGAGAGCTAAGTAACCAGGCTCATTTTTCCATAATGGGAATGTTATTCACAAACTATTACCATAATTGATGTACCAAGCCACTGTAGGGCAAATAATAGGCTGTGTGTGGGTAGCAAACAAGTAGTCAATGAATATTAAAGATCAAAACCCCATTTTAAAAGAGACATTTTAATTAGAATCATCCAGATTCATCCTACCAAACCAGTTAAAGCTGCTCGGCTGCCATTTTTCTGTGCCATTCTCTGTCTAAAGGGGTTCCTCTATGTAATTCTCTCTGTGTGTTTTTTCTAGACGTCACTATATTCTTTGCAGAATCATTAATTCCTCAAGAGCAGTGGATGGTAGAGTGGGATGTGAACATGAACGTTAATTAAGTGAAATAGCTACCGAATTAGCTTCTATATTTTCTGGAGACCATCCTTTCCACAAAGGGGGGGGGGTCTCTCATCTACTTTTGGTCCTGCTTTATGCTTACTCGTCAGTGCCTGGGGTGGAGTGTCCGTTTATACTTGGGGATTTGTCCTTTGATCCCGTAGGTGTCCTGTGTCATTTCTTTTGCGTATAAGTAATTTCCACACTCAGTCCTCCAACTTTAGGTGAGATTTTGTGCATGTGTGTGTTATGTGTGTGTTCGGTGTATATGTATTTGGGATGATGTGTATAGTATAGATGTTGTATACATGTGTGGTGGCTGTGTGAGAGTGTGGTCTTATGTATGTAGTGTATATGTGTATATAGGGTATAGGTCCCCAATGTTTATTTTTAAGAGGGCCTTGATCAAATTGGAAGGCTTAGATCCAGTTCGTGTTGTCTTTTTCTTTTAGGTTTTATTTTTATTTTTGTGTCTTTGTGTATGTGCTCCACATGTGTGGATGTCTGCAGAGACCAGAGGAAGGTCTTGGGTCCTTTAGAGCTGGAGTCTCACGGATGCCTGGGAGCTGCCTGAGCACTGGTGCTGGCAGCAGACCTTGGATCCCTGTCTTAATTGCAAAACGGACTCTTAACTGCTGAGCCCCCTCTTCACCGCCTGCTGTAGTGCTTTTGATGGAGCACTTAATCCGAACTTACACCACGCTTTCTATGAAATATCTAACCCCCATGTCTGACAAGCTCTGAAATCAAAGGGGCTCCAGACGTTGAGATTTGCAGTACACATGTTTTAGATAAAGACCAGTTGATCGTGGAGAACTTAGATAACCTTATAATTTAAAATAGGTCATAGTGTATCTATTCTTAGAACCCTTTTAGAAAAGTCTCGGTGTACTTGAATGCTTCCCTTTGAATATATAGCCGTTCCCTCTACACTAGGAGCATCTGCTGCCTTTTCCTTTTATAGCAATGAAAATATGGGCAGTTTTGCATGTGGTTTCTTAGCTCAAAATTCCCTTGTCCTTTATGTCAGAGTCAATTTATTCAACTAGTTTATACAACTGGACAGATTTCTGTAACAGAAAGTTGAGTAAATAGAATGTTCCTTATCATATGGCTTGTCAAGACAGGGCGCATGTCCTGGGGCTGGTGTTGCTTTTCCTCTGAACAGGATATATTTCTTTCCTTTAGTCCGATCTCAAAGACAGGAAGCTTTCTCCTAGCTCTTTTGTAGATCGTGATGACACAGAGTAAAGTAAAACTGGAGAGACAGTTCAGTCACTAAAGGTGTGAAGACCTGAGACTGAGCCCCGGAATCATTTAAACAAACGAAAACAAAAAGCCACAACTGGTGGCCTGCCTTGTCATCCTAGTCCTAGGTAGGGGAAGACAGGTTCATAGATCCTTGCGGATTCCTTCCCAGACAGTCAGGGCCTACTTCTAGACATCCATGCAAAAGCAAGAGACCTTCAGTTTACAAAAGCAAAGTACATGACTTCTTTGGAATCTCTGGCCTCTCTGCACAAACAGATGTGCACACGTGCTTGTGCACACATGCATGGGCACACTCATGTACGTGTACACCAACCTACGTAAAGCCAATATAAAAAGAAAATCCATTAAAAAAAGTAAACAGAAGGACAGCTTGTGCTTCCTAATTGAACCCTCCATGTTGGAGGACACACATGAGAGCTACTGCTTGACAAACTGCATTATTATCTGCAACTAAGAATGCAGGATGCTGCATGCACTTGACCATGATGGCATGTGCCTGTTGCCCCTGGTGTTAATTGCCACAGAGAATTCTGTTGTCTAGGAGCATGTCCTGGGGGAACAGGGGGTGCAGGAGCCCTGCATCGACCCTTCAGAGAGATTGCTGGCCGCCCCGTGTCTTCACACATGGTGGTTTTGTGTCCATTGAGGCAGCTCTCCCACCTGGAGGATGCCAGAAAGGCGAGGGCCCTGCTTGCGTCTTGCACTCTGGAGGATACTTAGCTCAGAGCTTGTGCCTTTTGAGCTGATGCTTGGCAGTGGGCCCTAGCTTGCTGCCTGCCAGGCCTAGTGCCTCTTAAGGGCAGGGAGGAGATAAGATGCAGATAGCTCAGGCATCGTGTCTGCCTCCCGAATCTCTCAGCTGAATGTGCCTTCCCTCCTCCCATCGTGGGCTGAAGGAAGAACACATTCATCATGCAGAGTCATGAGCAGGAAAGAGCTGTAGCTTTCTGTACTCCATAGCAGAGTGTGGGATGGCAGTCCTCTCTGTTTACAATTCAGCTGTCTCTGTGTCGTGTGCGTGGAACTTGACGTTGTTTTAAGCTGTGTTCTTATGCTCAACTTGTGAGCCAGTTCGTCTGTAAACTCTTTCTTGGAGGTTCAGGGGAAGCTTTTTTTAAATTATGGAACTTCTGAGTGTGTGTGTGTGTGTGTGTGTGTGTGTGTGTGTGTGTGTGTGTATGTGTGTACATACGTACACATCTGTGTATGCATAAATGTCTGGGGTTGGCTGGCTAGGAATCAGGATGCTGACAACAGATGACCACATATCCCCAGCCGCGTCAGTGCCATGCACAAGCTGGAAGACACCTGTGGCTCTCCACTGAGGAGCCAGGCTGACATTTTTACAGGCGCTGCCGCCAGTCTTTCTTGAGCAAGGGGGGAGGTTTTGAGCACCTCTCATCCTTTCAGACTCTTTCTGACTCCAGATGCTCCGCCAGAGGATGTGGTTGCTCCAAGCGCAGCTGCAGTGGGAAGAACATTGTCTGACTGCAGCTGAAACAATTCCTCCCTATAGCTCGTCCCATTTCAATAGTAAACTGTCTGTTTAAAGCCAAACAAAAAAGGCAAGTGAGAGTCGCAAGCAGGGCTTATGCCAGGAAATGGAAATAAGTTCCTGAGGAAGCCTGTTTGGGTTGTGGTTTCGGAGTTATTAAACGGGCTCAATTGCTACTTTGTCACATCTCTGTGTATGTTTCTGTGAACTTCTAATTCTCCAGAAACATTACGGCTAAAATAGCAAGTCAGGCTTTAATTAGAGAACACACCACTATTGGGAGACATGACTGGCTTGTAGCTCATAAGCCTTCGCATCCTACACCAATTTTGCCTTCCAAGGAAGTGGGTAGAGTTATACCGTCCTCTGGCCCTCCCTCCTTCCTTCCTGATGGCTTTGAACTCATCAGAGTGTGATGAAGGCTGTCAGAGAAGGTGGAGTCTGCCGCTGGAAGTGGTGTTTCTATAGTGTTTCCAGCTGGCTCCAGGTATGAAGCAGAGGCCAGGATGTTGTGATATCATTTAAAGGTAATTTGTCATTAGCTTTGATCTAGCTGGAGTGTGATCCTGGAGCTGTTCCACAGCTGTGCACCATTCTGTCCTGGAGTTTTAGTGTGGGCTCGATGTCTCGTTTGCTGATAGAAAATGGATGTAGGAGAGATGGATGGTTCCTTGTCATGGCCGTCTTGCAGCCCAAAGTGGTTCTGTGCCGTCACTGCCTGCTGAACCTAATCTCCAGGAAAACACCTGTTTCTCCTCACCTCCCCCTTTTTGGTCCTCCCTGCTTTTAAGAGGACAACCAGCAATCTGCTTATCTGAGTTTCATCTTCTGCCTTCCCGTTCCTGGGGTAACATCCTACCCTCGGCAAGTATTACAGATAAGGAGGGTGTGGTGGTTTTTAGTTATCACCTTGCTATAACCTAGAATTAACCTGAGAAAAGAATCTCAGTTGAGGAATCATCATTTTTATCAGCTTGCTCTGTGACTTCATCTGTTGGGTGTTGTCTTTATTGTTAGTTGGTGTCGGAAAAGCCAAGCCCATTATGGCTGGCACCATTCCCTAGGCGAAGGGTCCTGAACCATGTAAGACAAACAAAAGCTATGTGAGAACAAGCAAGATGAAACCATTCATTGATTCCGTATCTTGACTGTGTATGGGATGTGACCAACTGCGTGAGTTGCTGCCCTGACTTACCCTTAATGATGGACAGGAACCTGGAACTGTAAGCTGCATAAACACTTTCCCTCTGCTCAGTTACTCTTAGTCGTGTTACTTGAACACAGCAACAGAAATGAAAGTAAAACAGAGAGCAAAGTGAGTCCGTTATCTCTGCCCTTCCTTCCCTGGCTCTGAGGCAGGTTACTAATTCCCAGTGTTCCATAGATATGTCACTGAGATGTATGGTGCACTGATAGTCAGATCCAGTGTTACCAGTCTTTCCAGAGAGACTCCCATAGGGGGGCCAGGAGAGGGCCAGGGAATCTTGGAGACCCACGTGAACCCCACACCAGCTGCGCGTCCTTGGTAAAGCCACTGTACCTCTTTGGACTTCACTTCGTCTTCTGTGATGTCCGGTCCAGGTCAGTTCCCACCTGGAGAAGACAGCCTTTATATCAAGATGCTAAATATGGCATGTGTAGTTCTCATTGATTTACAGATTATTTTTAGATATTCATTGAAGGAAAGGCTAATAAAATATAAATGCATCAAAAAATCATTATCCCGTTGTTGAATGTTGTATCTCTTCAGTCAGTGATGATTGCTGAAGTTAGTGTCTTACCACATGGAGGTATTGTTCCTGCTTTTTAAAGGATCCTGTTTATAAAGGTTAGATGTGATGTTTTCATAAAATCTTAAAATCCTTCCCCAGATGCAGTGTTCATGAGGCCTGTGAACGAGTCCAGCTACCTAACTATCCACATTCCAGCCTTTTAGAATCTTTCATTAGCTTTCATTCTTTCTCTTTGAGCTCTTGTGTCCTTTATGAGAAATGAGAACAGCCATGAGGAAATGGAGACATTCAAATAAGATGTCTTTCAGTAATCTGTCATGTAGACACCGTATATTTTTGCCAGTGTCTTTTTGTTTGATTTATTTTTTGTTTCTTTTTGTTGTTGTTGTTGTTGTTTTTGCAAGACAGAGTTTCCCTGTAGCCCTCGCAGCCCTGGAATTCTCTGTAGAATAGACTGGCCTGGAACTCAGAGGTTACCTGCTTCTGCTTCCCAAGTGCTGGGATAAAAGGTGTGTGCCCCCACACTTGGCTCTTGTCATGGTGTCTCTAAAGGTTGGGGGTCAGTTCCTCCCTCCACCCTACCTTTCCTGGGAAGCCCTGGACCCGTTGCTCATCTCTCTCACCATGAGCTCCTTGAGCTTCTTCCCTCCTCCAGGCTGTGTTGTCTGTGTTACACACCACCACCACCACCACCTGCTTCAGATACACACTCAGTTCCTTGACGGTCTTTGGCCTTCTGGGACCTTGTTCACTGAATGGCATATTGCACCCTTCCATGTTTCAGTTGGGAATATCAAAACCTGCCTGCATGGTTAGCATTATGGATTGACAGGGTCTCTGCAGTGCATGGTCTTTCAGTGTTGGTCCCTCGATGCATTTACCTATTTGTTTTCTTTGTTCCCTTGCTGTCAGGTCCAAACTCTGTCCACACACTCTTCAGGCTTCAGTGATAGTTACATTTTTAGACACCTGTGTTAGAGATTGGAGTCTAAGGACTTTGCCTGTGTGGCATTATTCCGGGTCTTGCTACCAGAGCAGGATTTTCTTCCCTCCTGTGCATCTAGCTACCTGGAAAATGCTAAAGAAACATTAACCGAGCTGTGCCTATTTCCCAGCCACACACTTTACTGTGATAGACTTTGGCTGGGGGACTTGTCAAGAGGCTCCACGTTAAGAAGATGATATCCAGAAATCAGTAGGCAACTGTCATATGGCCGTGATGGTACTAAGCAGGGTGCAAGTTTTCCGGGATCCACTGCAGACCTGGGCATGGGGAGAAAGGAGACTTCTAGGAGGTATGGAGGGCCGAATGCCAGGCTGAGGAGAGGACGCGATGAAGACCGTCAGGTTGTTCTGGATGCTGGGTTCTTCATTCACTCAGGTGGTTGAGTGTAGGAATCTAAAGTTACCATGGAAACGAGAGGCCTTCTTTTCCGTGTGAATACCACATTCTCTGTGGTGGTTTAAATGATGAGTGGTCTCCATAGATTCTTGAATATGAACACTTGGTCCCAAGTTGGTGGTACTGCTTTGGTAGAGATGAGGGACCTTTTGGAGATGAGACCTTTTGGAGATGAGGCCTTTTTGGTGGAAGCCCATCACTAGGGGTTGGCTTTGAGAGTTTATAGCCTCACCCCATCCTTTCTCTCTACTTCCTTTATATGGGTTAAAATGTGATCAGTCAGCTGCAGTCATGCCCTCCCAGCCATTATGGACTTTATCCATCCCTCTTGGAACTCTAAGATGAAATAAATCTTGTCTTCCCGAAGTTGCTTTTGGTCGCATCAGCAGAGAAATTAATACACCCTCTTCTCTATCTCCTGTGTGCTCTGCATCCTCACACATCCGAATGAACTCAATTCGGAATGTCCCGAGATTTGCTCCATACAGAGTCTTGGGGAATAACTTCTAACAAGCTCGCCATCAGTGTCTGCATGAAGCCATGTGTGGGTGCTCTGCAGAGATGGCTTTAGGCTGCTTCAGTATCATCATGGGTAGGTTTGTAATTGCCACGACTGATGGACGTTGGACTTCAGGTTCTTTTTAGGACAGCCTTTTAGTGATATTGGCATCTAAAATTGGAAATGCTGAAGCAAAGCTGGTGGGTTATAAAACAATAGGTGAGAAATGCATGCATATCCCTTTTTCATAAAGACATTTTTGGAGAGCTGGAGAAGTGGCTCCCTGGTTACAGGTTCACATTCCTCTTCTAGAGGACTTGAGTTAGAGGACCTGAGTTCATTTTCCCACCCCCAGGTTAGGCAGCTCATAATCGTCTCTTCTAACTCCAGGGCCAGCGGATCTGATCCTGTCTTCTGACTTCCAAAGGCATGTAAATTCACCTGCATGTGCAGTTAAGAGCATTCGCTGCTCTTTCAGAGGACCCTCATCTAGTTTCTAGTAATAGTGTGGGATGGATCCAATCCCCGTCTAACTCCAGCTCCAGGAGATCCAGTGCCCTCTGCTGGCGTCTGTGAACACTTGCACCCACATTCCCATATCCCCAGACAGACAAATAGATACTATTTTTTTTTAAAGAAGACATTTAATGAATGCTAATTTTAGCTCTCTGTCAGTGTTCTTTCAGACATTATGAGTGAAGAAAGCCTGTTCCTCAGACACAGAGTATACAGGTGTGTGTGGTAAGGCGATAGAGAAGTGAAACAGTAGGAAGTTAATGCCCTCAGTCTTTCATGGGCATGAAAAGGGCATGAGCCCAGGCTGACTTCGATTTTTCTGTTCACCATGCAGACTGATGAATAGATACATTGCTGCTTCTGCTTTAATATACGACCAAAAACAACTCATGAAGAAAAGTTCCTTTGAATTTATAGCTTCATAGGGATAAAGTTCATAATGGTATGTTTGTGTGTGGGGGGGGGGTGGATAGCATGGTAGCAGGAGCAGGAAGCAGAGAGGTCACATTTCATCCATATACAGGAAGCAGAGAAAGAAAGAGAGAACAGGAAGTCATATGAGGCTATACAGCTCCACCTCCTAAGGTTTCCAAACTTGCCCCAAATAGTGACACTGACTGGGGACACGTGTTAAAATACATGAGCCTATGGGGATGTTGCTTATTCAAAGCACCATGAGGAGTAAATGTCAGCATTAAGAAGCTGAGTGGATATCTTATCCTGTTTTGTCATCTTAGTGTGTGTGTGTGTGTGTGCGCGCGCGTGCGTGCGTGCGTGCGAGCGTGTGAGCGTGTGTGCGTGTTGGAGATACGGCTCAGGAGCTAAGAGCACTCACAGAGAATTGAACTGTTTTTAAACCACTTTGGACAGTGGGTGTTGGAGACTGGGGAAAAGACTCAGTAGGTAATGTTTGCTATACTGGTATGTGGACTCTAGTTTGGATCCCCAGTACCCAAGTACAAAACCTGAAGGTAGTGCCATGTATCTGTCACCCCAGCCCTAGGCAGTAGGGGATACAGAACCAAAGAGGTGGAGCTTGCTGTCTAGCCTGTTGCATTTCAGTGGATTCAGTAAGAAACCGTTTCTTAGTTAACTTTTCTTGTCAGCTTGACCCAGCCTAGAGTCAGAAAGGTAGAGGGAACCACAGTTGAAGAGCTTCCAGGATTAGATTGGCCCATGAGCATGTCTGTGAGTGATTGTCTTGATTGTTGACTGATGTAGGAGAACTTGGATCTTTGTAGGTGGTTCTGTCTCTGGGCAGATAGTCTTGAGCGGTATAAGAAAGCTAGGTTAGTGTGAGCTTGTGAGCAGGCTGGAGGAAGCCAGCCAGTAAATGGTTTGCATTCAATTTCCTGCTTCATTTCCTGCCCTGATTTCCCTCAGTGATAGATTGTGACCTGGAAGTGTAAGCTAAGTCGATCCTTTCCTCTTCAAGTTGCTTTTGGTCTCAAGTGTTTGGTCACAGCAACAGAACGAACCTAGAACACCCGGTTTGGGAAGAGAAGCTGAACAGTAGTAGTGAAGACATTTGGCATTGAACTGTGACCTCCACATTTACCTGCCTTCGCCCCCAACTGATGGAAGCCGGGGGTGTTACTCTTTCAAACTGGCCAGTGTCTCTTTCTCTTTGCATGTAGGATAGGTTTGTCTGCCCTTATGAAATCTACTTTTAAATGCAGGTGAGTCTTGTAGTGTTTCATTTTAAAGGTCAGATTGCCAAAAGGTAGAATGACCTGGGAATAGCATTTCAGTTGAAGAATTAACTAGATCAGGTTGGCTTGTGGGCATATCTGTGTTGGAATTGTCTTGATTGTTAGTTAATATGAAAAGATGTAGTTCATTGTGGGTGGAACCCTTCCTGTGCAGTATTTCCTGACCTATATAGGACTGGAGGAAGCTAGATGAAGTACCAGAAGTGCATTCCTTTCTTTCTGCCATCGACGGTGGGGATATTGTGACTAGCTGCTTGGCTTCCTCAACTTCTCAGCGTCATGGACTCTATGTAACCTGGGTTTGCAAGCTGACTAAACCTGGTCCTCCCCTAAGATGCTTTGGTCAAGATATTTTATCATGGCAAGAGAAATGAAATTATAGCAGAACTTAATTATTTTGTTTTTAATAAATACATGTTTTTATTTGTTTGTGGGGTGTAAGAGAGAGGCTTGTACCACCAGAGGAAAAGTTATCATTGTTATTTATTATTGTTTTGTGATAGTATCTTGCTATATTGCTCAAGCTGACCTTCACCTGCTGATGAGGCTGGCCTCAAACTTGGAGGCTTTCTGCCTCAGCCTCTAAGTGCTGAGATTACAGGGTATGCACCATATCTGACTTCTTTCTTCCTTCCTTCCTTCCTTCCTTCCTTCCTTCCTTCCTTCCTTCCTTCCTTCCTTCCTCCCTCCCTCCCTCCCTCCCTCCCTCCCTCCCATCCTTTTTTTTTTTTTTTTTTCTTTTTTTTTTTTGTAATTGTTTGGAGAACCACTGTTTTCCACGAGTCTGAGTATTTCTAGCTTATTGCTCATAAGAGTGCTTAAGTGCCTCACATATGATTTTCCTCTCTGTGTGCTTACTCTTATATGTAAATGCTGGTGGCATTTCTTAATTTCCCTTTTAAAGTTTTTGAAGTTTAATACAGAATTATAACAAACCCCCAATGCTCTCCCTTTGACTGTGAAAAATGTTATCTGCTGAGTATGAATGTTTTCCCAAGCTTGCAATTCTTGAAGACTACTGGTAGCTCTTTCAGTGGCTGGAAGCAAGTGAGAAGTGAGAGAGCCTTTTCTGAAGCCCCTAAAATGGAGTCTGATTCACTGTGTAAAAGCTAGTGAGACTGGACTCTTCATGTGGTGCGATTCTTCTGTAGGAAGGAGAAAGGTCACCTCCCGGACTCAATCCGGACATGATAGAGTTAAAGCAGAGGCAGAGCCTTTCCCCCATGCTATGGCTCTGTCAGAATAATGTTTGGCCAGGTGTTAATCTGTGTCCTGAGGGGAGGGCTGGAAATCATTATTCATCCCTGGGGAGACCAGAGGGGAAGCTGAGGCTTGCCTTCTGGGAGGGTACCAGGGCCAAGGGCCTGCCCCTCGCTTACTGACATGTGCCATTTGCAATGAAGACAGCCGAAGTCCATTTGAGGAATTCTGCTGTCAGCCAGCCAAGAGAGAAACTCAGAGGGAGAGACAGGCAGCCTGGCAAAGCAGTCTGGAGCGCAGTTTCCGGAGCAAGATCACTCACGATGTCTGTGGGCACTGGGGAAGGTGCGTGGGGATGGAAAGAGGTAGATAGAAGGCCGTTTTGGAAACTGCATTTTCCTGTGTACCTCCTCTGGACCCTCCTCCTTTCAATGTAGCTTCATCCTTTGGAAGCTCGGAGCCTGAAAGAATCCCGTGTGAACACTGTACGGTGGGCTTTTTCCTGCCCTCTTTTCCTCCCCTGACTCTTGGCTCTGAGGGCGAGAGGTGAGACGATGATCAAGTCCAGCTGGTTCTACGTGAAGTTCAAATACTCAGATAAGGTAAGTCAATATGTTTGTCTTTTCCCCAGGGAAGCCTGCTTCTCCCTGAGGTCTCATGTTGACAGGTCTTGTAGTCACTCTGGGAAGTGAAGGAGCCCCAAGAGTGTTAACTGTGAATGTGTTTTCTCTGGCTTCAGGATTCCCGGGTGAAACCTGGGTTTAGAGCTTTGAGTCTGACTTCATCACTGACCAAGAGGAAGGGCTCTTCCCTCTGCTTGAGAGGAAGCCTTCCTTAAGGAGGAAAATAAGCTGCCATAAGAGAGGCAGTCGGTACTGCTTCAGAAAGACTAGAGAGCCAGGGATATTTGTTGAGACACTGGATCCATTTGGTTCTGAAACAAATGGAGTCATTTCCTTACCTGTAGGTTGCTTAATCCGACTTTTCTGTTCTTACTCGACTTACTTTATTCCTTTGTGTATAGATCAGCTTTACAAGGTTCTTTGGCTGTTGAAATTGTCTCCAACATGTGTTGTGCTCATAAATGAGACCACTGCTTTACTGTTTCCTTGGGGATAACATTTTAGGGAATGAGTAAATTTTGGTTGTATCTGAAATCTTGATGTTAGAACAGTTATTTTTTATTTCTCTTAACATACTATTTTCAGTGGTTAGAAGTGAGTACTTCTATTAGCATATACATTCACTGTGCACAGTGATGGGATCTTAACGACAGTTTCATCCCCCTCTATAAGGTACTTTGAACATAGGCACTCCCCCAACCATGTTTCCTCACTTACCTGGGTCTGTTTGCCATGGTTTTGATTCTGAGTATTGTTCTCTTTGGAACTGGTGATGTTAGGAATGAGGTTTTCATGTGAGTCTGAACATGCTTCCTTCTTTGAAAATTCATTGACTTGCTTGTTCGAAACATGGGCATACTAATTATAGAATTAAGCTCTGAGGGTGGGATAGGGACTAGGGACTTGCTAAGATAGAAATATTGAGAGAGAGAGAGAGAGAGAGAGAGAGAGAGAGAGAGAGAGAGAGAATGAATGAATATCTGTCTATATCCATTTATCTCTTTCTTTGTAGACCAGATCTCATAGCCCAGGATGGCTTCAACTTTACTATGTAGCCAATAATAACACTGAACTTCTGATCCTCCTCCACTTCCTAATGGCTGGCATTATAGTTGTGCAAAAACATGCCGGGTTTATGCAGTGCTGGAGATTGAACCAGCCGGCTTCATATGTGCTAAGCAAGCATTCTGCAAACCAAGCCACATCCCCAGCCCTTCTTGCTTGTGAATATATATATTTAAGCAGTTTAACAACAACAACAACAACAAAATGCCTCCTTTTGTTTGAATTTATTTCTGGTTGTGTTGTTTCTGATAATGTTTATTTCATTGACATCAAGGCTGTTTGTTTACTTACAGTTGTTGTTAATTTAAAAGACCCTTGTTCCATTTTAAAGCCATTTGCTTTAACTGTTAAAGCTGTAAAATACCGTGTCTTTGCATATGGCATTGAGAAAGGTTATCATCCAGTCTGGATTTATTTTCGGCCTCTGAGGAACCTCCTTACCTCTTTGTTTGCTGTTAGGAATTTCGATAATTAGACTTCTGCTCTGTCTTTTAACCTTTTCCTTATACCTTGAGTGTTTTTTCTTGGGAACCTGAGATTGGGAGTTAAGTCGGGTGAAAAAACTACTTATGAAAGTGTGTGTGGTGGTGGTGGTGATGGTCGTGGTGGGGGTCTCAAGAAAGGCACTTCACAGGAAGAAGTAGGCAGAAATTAATGGCTTTATCTCCGTGATCACATTTCACATCCTCCAGCATTCAAACAAGGAGTGAGCACTTTCCCTATCAAGACATGGTGTGGCAAAACTGCACTGTGTGAGGCTTTAGGACGTTAAAAAAGATCTGCCTTGCTTTTACTAGGAGAGAGAAAAAAGAAATGGAAGCACCAGGTTTGCTTTTGGTATACATCTAGGACGCCAGATCTCAGTGATTAACGGCAGAACTTTTGTTCATCGACAGAGATGTATTTATGTTTTTAATGTATATTAGAGCCCCCCCCCCATCCCCCAAGTTTATCTTCACTTCCTCTGGAGAGATTTTAAAAAGATCTTAATGGAAGCACAGGGACAGAGATGCATGTAAGACAAATTTAAATCATACTCTGTATTCTTTGTAAAAGCCCCCTGACCCCCGTTTTGAGATGGGATCTCATTATGTAACTCAGGTTGCTCTGAAGTTTGTGATGCTCCTGCCTCATCCTCCTGAGTGCTGGGAATTACAGGTGTGTTCCATTACTTCCCTTGGTAGATACATCTTTTATTATTGTCACACAGTCATGCCTAAGCCTTTATAAGATTTCCCATCAATTAAAAAAATATTATTTGAAAGCCTTTTCCCCCACTAAGGTGATATCCCGCTGTCATTTGGGTATTGATTGTTGGAGAGCAGTGGAGCCTTTCTCGGTTCTTCATTAGCCTTATTTGGGAGCTAGGGTGCCAGATGGTCACCACAGCCATGCTGAGCCTGCAGATTCTGTGTTCATTGTCTCACACTCAAGGAGGAGGAGGAGGAGGAGGAGGAAGAGGAGGAGGAGGAAGAGGAGGAAATGTGGGCAGGAAGTGAGCGAGAAAACACAGATACATTATGGAAAAGTGAGAGGGCTTCAAAGGAAGGAGACTGCTACCCTGCCAGGATAGTGGTGTTTGGTGAGACCTTTGGTGGGAACTGGTTGGACACTGAGGTGATCTTTATTTTTATTGGTCATTCTCTGAGGACAGAGCAGGCCGTCTGATTCAGTGGCCTACATTCATGCCTCCTTTGCATGGCTCCTTGACCCAACCAGAAAAGTGATACCCCACTTTTCCCCCTTAGGGAAGTGTTCGCATGACGCTGTCACCTTTCTCTACTCTCTCTTCCTGCTCTTCTTGCTCATTTTGTAGGCTGTAATTTGTTACAGGTTCTTGGGTTTTAGGCTAGGTGTTCCCGGCTTCTTGATCTTTTATCCAAAGAACTGTGAAAGTGAGGACTCATGCAGATTTGCAAAAGCAGTAAGCTTCCTTTATTCAGCACACAGCAGTAGCACAGATTAGAGAGACTATTGAGGTTGGCGGTGGACCACATGAGTGAGAGTACTTACGGAAAGCTGAGGAAAGGAAGGAGTGGTTGCTAAGGGGCCAGGACAAATGGTTACTAACAGGGCATAGTTGGGGTGTTTGTCTCTCCTGATTGATAGATTTGCCGTATAATTATTTCTCTATGTGCATTGTCTTATAGCTGATTTTAACACTGGCGTACATAATTGTGCATCAGATAGCAAATCGGGGTTCTCCCTAAAAGGTGACTTGATGCTACAGTATGGCCTTACGGTATGCACATCTCAGGTCCAGTCAGCCTTATTGTTCTTTTTAACAGGATAATTGAGAGCATACTTGAATAGAGACTGTCTGAATTTGATTATGACCAGGGGTGGAGAAACTTACCATTGTTTACAGGCGTAACTCTGTGCCATTATTCAGAGATAGGAGTACTTGTAACTAGAAGCAGGTAGGGGATAGAAGAGGGTCTGAGGTTATTAAATGCAGTGTTAGGAGAGAGTTGTAATGTGCATAGTACATGCAGGTGAAGGGCCCAGGCTGTCAAGTACATGAATGAGAAGAATATGTGCATCACCCAGAACGAAATGATAGTATCCCTGTATTTAAATATCGCCTAAGCTTGCTTGTCTTAGATCAAACGTGTGTGTGTGTGTGTGTGTGTGTGTGTGTATATATGCATGTATGTGTGTGGTGCTGCTGCTGCTGGGGGTCAAACCTAAGACCTCCTCCTCTTTGCTATGCAAGCATTTTATCAATGAGATAAATAATCAGCCTGGAACTTAGTGTTTTTGCATGTATTTGTCCAGTTTGCTGTTGAACCACTCCTTTCAACAATCTCCTCCCTGGCACTGATATTCTTGTAAAAAGCGTTCAGCCACAGGGAGGACAGTTTAGTTTCAGTTTACAGTTGAGGGATGCTGTTGGCGGAAGAAAAGGCAGCAGGAACCAGAAGCAGCTGGTCACATTGCATCTGCCTCAGGAAGTAGCGCGTGGTAGCACATGCCCCTTGTCGCTCAACTCTGTCTTTCCATGTACAGCCCAGGATCTCAGCCAGGAATGTGGCTAAGTGCAGTCCATAGGTCTGTGTAGCTCTCACCCTGTGTATTAATGTAGTCCATAGAACCCTTCACAGGCATGCCCAGAGGCCCATTTCCCAGGCAATTCAAGACTCTATCAGATTGACAGTTGTAGTGGGTAGCCATTCCAGCTTTGATCTGGAAGTTCCAACCCTCATTGAGGCTTCGGTAACTGTCACACCTACAAGGCAGGGCCAAGCGAGGACCCTGAAGACCCCAGATCCAGATGCGCGGGCCCTCTTGGTTCCTGGACCCTGGACGCTGGAGGTAGACTGAGCAGAGTTCTCCAGAGAACACTGCCGGACTGAGCTACGCCTTTTCCAGACTCTGTAAACTATCCATTCACTTTTAAGTTACCCCACAAAATAAACCTCCCTTTTAACTACGTGGAGTGGCCTTAATAATTTCACCAATAGACAGTTAACACTGACCATCATCACAATTACATTATGTTATCTGCTAGTCATTCTGCTAGTAGCATATTACTTTGGTAATTATAGCTTAATAATTTTTTTATTTTGAAATCGGGAAGACTGAATTCTTTAGCTTAATTTTTTATTTTGTTAGAGGTTGCATTGAATCAATAGGTCGCCTTGGGTAATGTAGTCAACTTAACCCTGAGTTCATGAATATTAATAAGGCCTGATAATCCATGAACAGTGGGGTACTTTCCCTTTATTTATTTTCTCTAGTTTCTTTGATCTGAAAACAGTTTTCATGAGCTTCTAATTAAAGACTGATGTTTTTTTTCACTTACAGGCTTTTCCTTTTCATGTTTATGCATATGTGGTATGTGTACATGTGTGCATGCATTTTCACACATGTTGTAGGTGAGTGTCTGCCTTGCTGCTAATGTACCCAGGGCTCCATGCCTGCTTTGAATTTACACAGCTTTTGGGCAATCCAGACTCTGGCCCTCATGCCTGCTGCTTACACAGCATTTGGTTTCACCTCCGCCATCTCCCAAGCCCTACCTTTTCTTTCAATTCTTCTCTATTGCTTTGATTACTGTGTTCAGACAGATTTCTTTGGTGCTTCTCTCTGGTTTTTTTTCTTGGTTTCATATGTGTTTTCAGTTGTTCCCTGGAACATTTTTATGACGTGTGTGTTAATCCCAAGAGCGATAATAAGATCACTACCACAATTTGAGCCATATTTGAAGCATGCTTGATTTTTATTTGGTTGCATCCAAGAGTTGGCAAATGACTGCCTCCTAAGTCAGGTGAAAGAGAGTAGCCCTGAATCTGTTTTTGCCCCCCCCATTTGGGGTGGAGTTTTGGACAGGATTTCTCTGTGTAGTTTTGGTGCCTGTCCTGGATCTTGTACTGGAGGCTGGCCTTGAACTCACAGAGATCCTCTTGCCTCTGCCTCTCGAGTGCTGGGATTAAAGCCGTGGGGCACCACTGCCCGGCTTCTTGGGTGATCACCATGTGTTTGGGGAGGGTTTGGGGATGGCAAGGGCATTCTTAAAATTAAGTCAAGGTCGTGGGTTGGGGAAGGTCAGGTTCCAGGAAACAGAGAGCAACTCAGCTCTTAGAGTAAGTAGAAACTTATTTTTAACAATACAGCATAATGGCTCCTGCCTTCAAAATGGAGTCAGGCAGGTTCCTCATATACTTTAAAGTCCTGATGAGACAATATTGATCTTTCACTAATCCAGGGTTTGTGCCTACTAATTGTCTTTTTTCAGAGTGTAAAGGTGTTTTTTTTTTTTCCTTTTTGCTGTGTTTTGATATAAAGATGGAGATTTGATTGAAACCTGGATACTTAGGTTTTAATTTTAAGACTGGATATTTCTGGGCATGGTGCCCATGTCTTTAATCCCAGTTCTCAGAAGGCAGAGGCAGAAGGATCTTTGTCAGTTCAAGGCCAGCCTGGTCTACTGAGTGAGTTCCAGGGCAGCCAGGACTACAGAGAGACCCTGTCTCAATTTAAAAAAAAAAAAATACTATCTAAACCTTCCATTTCTTGCTGTCTTTCTATGACAGTTTTCTGTAAGGCATGGGGAAAATTACAGGAAGTTGAGGTCTAGCTTGACATCTGCACCTTGGTTGGGGTCATGTGTGCCACAGCTCTACGCAGACCCTGCCCCCCCACCTCCCCCGGCTGGAGAATAGCTGTATAGCATGTAATGGTTTATAACCACCCTGGATGAGGCTGGAAATCTGGGCTATTAGAGGCAAAAGCAAATTTTGCGTGTGTGTGTGTGGGGGGGGGGGGTGGTGTATGAATGTGTAGTGTGTGTGGGGTGTGTGTGTGTGTGTGAATGTGTGGTATGTGTGTTTGTGTGAGTGTGTGTGGTATGCGTTGGTGTGGGGTGTGTGTGTGTGTGTGTGTGTGTGTGTGTGTGTTGGAGATATTTCTGTGCTTTTGTTTTCATTTGGTTTGGAGTCTTGCTGACTATGAGCCCCACCCAGAAACCAAGGGATCTCTCAGTTATGTTAATTGTGTCTCTAGGTTCTAAGTCTGTATATAGCAATTTAAGGAAGGATTTATTTTAGCTTACAATGTGAGGATCCAGTCCATCATGGTGGGCAGGGCAGGGCAGCAGGAGTGTGAAGCAGCTGGTCCCAGCTGGTTCCAGTCAGGAAGCAGAGGAAGAATAATACCGGTATTCGGCTCCATTTCTTCTTTTTATGGAATCCGGGATCCCAGCCGTTGGAATGGTTCACCCACATTTGGGGTATGCTTTTCCTCTTCAGTTAGCCCTCTCTGGACACACACTTAGAGATGTATAGATGTGCTCAAAGGTGATGTTAAACCCTGTCATATTGACCGTGAGGATTAAGGGTCACAGAGCCTGTTTTCTCTCCACCTTTCAGAATCGAATTGTGTTTGTTGGGTCTGTAAAATGTGTCTACTTTCCTGGAAGCAGAAGAGCCTTACGATGCGCTGGAGTCAGAGGTGATCAACTGTTGAACCCGGTGAGGCGGTGCTGCTCACTGTGTCCTCTCCCACCTCCTAAGTGCTGGGAGCGCGAGGAGCAGGAGCCATCCTCTGGTGGTGAAGGATGACGTGATCTGGTTGTGTTTGCATTGCACAGGACGCGATAATCGTTGCCGATGGTCTTTGACTGTGAGCTTTCTCTGCTTCAAATAGCAGTGTCGGTCATCCTGGTTAAACTGCCCTAAGAGCTCTACCAGTTTAAAGTTACCTTACTTTGTGTGAATCCTACATCAGTCACATATACATAGGCTTCACATACCCCTCTGTTCCTCTTGTATCCAAATATGGAACCCTAGAAACATCATCATTTTATTTTTGCAAATTTTCCTCTTTCATATCACCTTTTACAGTCATTTATTTCGTGTGTGTGCCCGCGTGCACTCGTGTGTGCGTGGTACACATGTTTGTGTTACAGGATAACTTGCAGGAATTGGTTCTCACCTACCATCACACGGGTCCTAGGGAATGGAACCGAGGTTATCTGTCATGCTGGGTGCCTTACATTAGAATCACTCGTTTTGATCTTGTTTTCAATTGTTAACCATCTCAGCCAGAAAGATGGCAGGCAGTAGTGGAAACAATACATTTAATTGTCTTACATTCCTCAGTGTAATAGGAGGCTTCAGATCAGGGAGGAGAAAATGTGCCTCGTTTGTTTGTAAGACGAGAGGGTCTTTTCAAAAGGACTCTGAGGTTAAGTGCTATCACACACAATTTCAGCCTCCTTTGGAACCTCGTACCGTATCTCTCTATGCACTGTGGATGCTCCAACTCAACCTTTCAGTTCAGAGTTAATTTGAAACTGATTTACACACTAGGTCTGGGCAATTTACATAATTATGATGACTGTATTTAAACTATTAGTAATATTTTATATAATTTTATTTTGCTTCTTCCATTCGAATGAAGCGGTACAGTTTTGTCACTACAGCAACTGAGAGCAGACAAACACAAGCTGGTGGAACACAAGCTGTGGGTCGTGCCTGGGTATCCCCGGATTCCCCTTCGTCCAGCCATGGAACGTGGACGTTCCTTGTTTCCTCCAGCCTTACTTTTTTGTTAGTATAGTTGAGCTGTTCTTTACACACTGCACACACTTGTCTACGCTGCAAAATATTCATCATCCTTACCATGGAGTCATTTCAGTATATGAATGGTTTATGGCTCTGACAACTCTCTATCATAAGAGAGACAGTCCCAGCAAGCAGCGACGAGAGAGATAGGCACAAAGTCCCATCCATCCTTCCTTGTGGAATTATGGGCAAATTGGTAACTGTTGGGAGGAGTCAGTTTTCTTAAAGGGTGTGGTCCATGGCGGGTCAATCACTGTCCTGTTGGTGGACACAGGTCCAAGAGTAGATGGAGAGCACAAACTGGACTCCATTTGTTTTAAAATTGGAGACAGTGTTGAGTTTGTAGGGAAGGAGTTGGGTAGATCTGAGAGGCGTGGGTAGAGGGGGTTGACTGTGACCCACGACTGCTTAATTGAGCACAGTACTGTTCCCCCCTGCCCCATTTTGTTTTTTTAAATCTCAACCTAAAGCTCATGTTAGAGCCCTTGAGATGAAGTTGGGGGTTCCCTGGACTGCTTTACTCAGTCCTCCCTCCAGTCAGCACACATTGATGAAGTCTCCTCTCTGCTTTTCAACCCGCACTCGGCTCTGTTATTGGCTGGTAAGGACAGGACTGCGGGGGTGGCGGAGCCCTGCCCCTGGTACTTTGGAAGAGAGGTCTTGTGCCTTGTGTCTCTGGTTACAGTGTTGGCTTGTTTTCCCTGATGGTCCTGTTTTCTGTTGTTGTCTTCTGCTCAGAATGTGGTTTCCTTGAGGAAAAGGAGTTTCCCCTTAACCCCGATGTCCTGGTGTGGTGTTTGCCGCACAGCACATAGCTTTTCGAATATTAACTGAATTAAATTTATTGACATAATCTGTGGATGTGGCCTTAGGAGGCTGGGTCCTCACAAGGTTTGTCTAGCTTTTTCTCTGCAAGGCAGGAAACTGGAGTCTCAGCAGTTGCTAGCAAGCATCTTGTTCGGTGCTTTTTCTTGCTGACTGCTCTGTTGGATTATCTTTCAGGAACCCTGAGTAGTTTAGCACAGTGAATTCTAAAGGGGATGCATTCCTTTCCTCTCAGGGGACTTAAGTAGTGTTTAACACCAGGATAAAATGCTCAGCTGTGCCTTCCTCTCCTTTAGAATTTGTCTAAGAAAGATTCAAAAGAACAAGGAAGGCTTTGTATGCTGTTTCTTCTCCCCCCCCTCCCCTAGGCTTTTTGCAAGGGGGGGGAAAAAAAAAAGCTTTTTTTTTTTTTTTTTTTTTTTTTTGCTCTGTAGTGCACCTAGCACATAGGCTGAATGTGGGAATCTCAGAGACAGAGGGCAGTGGAAGGCAGTGCTCCCCAGTGGGAGTCACCACCTCCAGGCAAAATGAAGCAAATGTGCAGAGCTGAGTTTGGTCCTGTGCAGCTAGCCAGCAGCCACTCCTCCAGTCTGTGAGTCTCACAAGGTGCCAGAGCCAAAGTGGCGGTCCTGGCTTGTGATAGAACGATGGCTCAGCCATTAGTTTCTGTAGCATTGAAGCAAGGTGAGTTACCCTCCTGACAGAAGCGGGCCTTTACAGAGACTTGGAAGGGAAGGGGTATAATTTGGGCACTCTATTCAGACTGTCTCTTGTATTTGAGAGCTTCGTTACAGGTCCTGTCCTTCAGCAAGGAGCAAGGGAAGAAGAAGGCTTTTTAACCTGCGGCCTGATTCTAGGGTGGCAAGGAAAATCCATGTCATAGTTTGAGCCCTGAAAAACAATTGCAATCCGTTTGAATATTAGTAGCCTAAACCTTCACATTGGTTACCAGTGCGTCGACTCCGCCGGAAGCCGCTGGCATAACCAAACCCTAACCTTTCCTTCGGTTCTGTACTGATTTTCTCGTTTTCGCTAGGAACGCTGGCCTCCTGGTCTTGGTGCCAGTCCTCACTTTAGCTAGCTTTTCTTTCCAGTGCTTGCTCTTAGAGTTTGTCTTCAGTGGTTTGTACTCTGTTATCTTCCTCTCTGCAGTGACCCATACCCCATTCTAATGCTTCTGTGCGGCATCTGTCATCACTCCTACGGGCTTTCATGGTAACTCAAATTCTTTTTCTGTATCGTGCGCAAAACATGCTAATATGCCACTTAACTTTGATATTACCAACTTTTAACAATAGTTATTTAGCTATCATCCCAGGAGCAAGAAGCAGGGTTTAGGAATCTAAAGCAGGAGAACTGGAATCTCTCTTTCTCTCTGTTTTATATACATGTATGTGTATATATGTGATATATATTTGTTTATCAGTCTAAGGGGCTGCTGGTCACCTTTCTTTTTTCGTAACTAAATATCTGAGGAACATCATGAAAAAGGAGGGAGGATTTATTTTGTTTCACAGTTTCAAAAGTTTGTGCCTATGATGATTTGATTGTTGTTTCCGGGCCTGTGGTCTGTGGTACTTCATAGCTCAAGGCGATGACAGAGTGACCTCCTTGGGACCAGGACGAAGGGAGAGAAGGAAAGAGAGCAGGGACCTGACAAACCCTTCAAGGGTGCGTACCCTGTGATCCTCTTCCTCCAGGTAGTATCTGAGTAGTCCATTCGGCTTTGAGTTAATCCATGGGTGAATCTGGGGGTGGAGTTAGAATCTTCATGATCCAGTTACTAGAGAGCCGCTGGCTGGGGAAGAGGCCTTCAAATCATGAGCCTTTCGGGGAGATTAAATATCAAACCACAACAAAGTGCTCAGGGTAAAGAGTCTGAGCCAGGTCACCTCAATTTCAAAAGCTCCACATTAGTTGACCCGCTTTTCCCTTTCAGAATTACAGTTCCAGTCGTGGCTACTCGTGGTGTAAAAACACAGAGGGCTAACAGTTTCTTCCCACCTCAGTACCAGGGACAAGTTCTTAGACCTAATCAGAGTCCTCTGCTCTCTTCTGCAACGAGACGTTGGAACCAG
>CABHPQ010175276.1:0-42139 GCA_902168405.1 Peromyscus aztecus | reverse complement strand
ACTGGATGGGGTTTCTAGCAGGACAATTAGGGTGTTTGGCCATCCTATCACCAGGGTAGGGATTGACATACTTTTTACATAATACATGTGATATTTACATTTGACATTCTCAAATCTTACCCACTTCCACACAACAGAGACTTATAATACAACAAAACACTAAATAAATCATTGTTATACTGTATTAAGAAATAATTACAAAGAAAGCCATCCTATACCTGTTTAATAAGACTTCACTCACTTTGTTTCAAGTATTTCATTAGTTGAATCAAATCCTTGAATACAGACTCTATGGTTACACAAAGGTGAGGTTCTCAGATTTTTGAAGAAGAAAACTGTCAAATGGCCATAGAGGAGAACCTACTACTGCAAGTTTCCTAAATCAATACAATTTGTTTTCTGAATACTTAGTCTTATGTGCACAGGTAGATGTAGATCACACCCATTGTCAAAGCTGCTTCTCTTCTCAGCAGCAGGAGACTACTGCAGAAAGCCACAGTTAGTGAAAATGTAGCCAACGACTGACCATGGCATGTCTAGGCCCAACCAATACATCTACAGCACAGCTCCTGCACCCAAACCTCAGGGAAAATAATGGAATGCAGGGCAGAAAGATTCTTAAAGCCAGGAAGTCTGCTGTGAGATTGTGCCTATTAATGACAATGGCATTACACTTATGAGATCTCAACAGCATGGCTGCCTACACAAGATCTTAATAATGACACCAGCTGACATCAAAACAGATGGGGGAAATCTCATGGAACTTTATTCCTGAAGAGCTACAAGCAAGTGACATCGATTGAGAGGGGGAGAATTAGTCTTACCCAGGGGTGAACCCCTGAGTTGGGAATTGGTGAGCAAATGGAGTGGTCAGCCCCAGGAATATTGATATTCAGGCAGCACTCGGCATGGTGCATTTGTATATTGATTTGTTTATAGCAAACATAATGGCATCGATTGGAGGAGGGCCTGAATTTGGGAGGGAGTTGGGAGAGAGGCATGGGAGGAGATGATAGTTAAGCCTCAGAATTAGAGTTAGCTTTATATGTCTGGTGCATTTGCTGTTAAATATATATGATGATTTGTTTAAACCAAATTTTATTGTATCTATATTCTATTTAGAAAGAAACAATGGTCTCCCACTCCTTGAAAAGGCAAGAAGAGCCTAACTAAAATTGTAGCAAAATTATATGAGAAATTTAGAAACACTTTTAGTTATGGAGAACAATGCTCCAAGCATTTGAAAGGAAGACAAGTGACAATTGTCACATTTGTTTGCTGGGCAGATTTCATTAGTCAGCCTGCATGTCCCACATGGCACCAAGGGACGGGATAAGCTCTAGCAACAGAGTGACACTTAGCATTACAGACACTTCCTAGCATAGAAACCATTACATGGTACACCAACATTAAAGCTGAATAAATCAGCTGCTTCTCTTGGGAGAAAAGTCCTAGCCAAGGAAACAATTGAGCTAAGAAATTAATGTGGAGAAAAGTATGAAGACTCCGGGCTAAGAGCACTTAGTTCTCTTCTTCAGATTGGGTTCCCAGAATCTACAGTAGCTCACAACAGGCTTTAACTCCAGTTCCAAGGGATCTGACATCTACTTCTGGCCTCTTCATGCACTGAATACACAGTTCACAGACATACATACAGACAAAACATCCATACACAAAAAATTAAAAAAGAGTAAAGACATAAAAGAAATTTATTGCTACTGCTTGAAAGATGAAAGAAATATCTGTAGAACAGATTAGTCATTTTCTCCTTTAAAAGTATCTAGAATTTTCTGAATATTATTAATGAGAACTAAAGACTACGATCATTCAAGGTTTTTTTTTCCTCATTGAGATTTGCCTGTATGTATATGACTCATAATGTATTGGAAATACTAAAAATGGATGGGGCTTCATGAATCATGTAACTAAAATTGCTCATTCTTGAACAGTAAAATTACACCACAAAGGTTTTAAGTAAAACTTTTTTAGTTGCAACTTCTCCAATTCCCAAACTAGTATTTAAGTAAGTAAAACAGAATTTCAAAATTTATTTCTTGTTATACTCTTGAAATTTGTTTTTAGTTGTATTAGCAACTTGGATATTACTTTTTAATGTAATTGATAGATCAAAAAGAATGTTGCTAATATCACCTCATCCTGAACATTATCAACAGGAACCTTAAACAAGCTCCTAAGTAAGTTGAAAAGAAAGATACACATTTGCATATACATTTCAAAAATCAATATTAAGAATTCTATGATGTGCCATACATAACAATGTACTTAACATATGATAAATAATAGTGTTTGCTTGAAGTGATACAGAGGTAAATAAAAAGGTTGCTGTAAATAATCATTGTGTCCCATACATTACCTGTCTACCAGGCCACATTTTATAAGGACAACACTACTGTTAATATGAATATGAATATGAAAAGCACATATCCATTTCTATGCTGTTATTATCATTATTTTTAAGGTATCTTGCCATATATTTACATTGCCTGGAATATTATTCTTGATAGGATTCCCATCTTTCATTCACATATTTCACTCATTATCAACCTGGTAGCTTTTGATCATCTTTCCCACTTTTAACCTCAGGATTTTGCATATATGAATCATTATTGACATTTGTTCCCAACACAGTTGACTTAATGACTTCTTTTAGTTGTAGAACAATTCATTGAACAACTAATAACAAATATGTATTGATATTTCTAAATAGATTCAGTAGAATCTGATCATTTGGGAAAAACTCTTTCACCAAAAAAATTATTAATGTCATTGAGTCCACCTGCAATTGTATGGCAATTGTCTTTGACTTTACAGAGGTAGAATTGCCCTATGGGTCAGATACCGTGGTTCTCCAGAGAAAGTAGGATATATGTATATCTATAAAATAAATAAATTTATTTGAAAAACATCATATGTTGTGGTCATTGGCAGTTTATCTAGCAGCCTGAAAATTGGCAAGAGATGATGTTGTCCTTGATGTGAAATCAATGGAACAGTCCTCAAGGCTGAGGCCAAGGGAGGAATTCAGGTAAGATATTTTTTTTTTGTTTTTGCTTTTGCGTTATTTTATTTATAAACTAACTTTCAAGACCTGCCTTGCTGGAGCTCAGGGTGGCCTCTAGCTCATAAACATTGTCAGACACTACCTCCAGAATGAAGGAATTGAATGTACGCACCACTACACCACGTTGAGTATAGCTAATGTTTTTTCTTTGTCACAATATTAAAATATTTTCTTTAAAGAAATTTACTAATCTCTTGGAAACTTCAGTTCCTGTTCTTAAGATGGTCAACTGATTGGTTGAGGCAGCATTACATAATAGAGGACCATCCACAAATGCTGTTATCTACTATGCACATAGCACGCTATAAGCTATAGCCACATGAAAAAAAAATATCTATTCTCTGTCAACAATCAGGTTCAGATAGTACTTTGAAGCCAACACTAGCCTCAGAGCTTAAGTATTTGCTGAAAGATTCTGATGTTTGATGTTGATACTAGATGTTTTCCCTCACAAGAGTAACTGGCACGTGAGAGTTAAAACTGATGTGGGAAATGAAAAAGCATGAAGCACTGCAATCTTTACAGAAATCTGACAATTTTCCTTTCCATCTGGAATGGCTCCGTGAAATTGCAACACTGCCAATGTATTCTTGGTTTTTGGGAAAGTAGCTGCTATTGTCAATTTATGCCCCAAAGCCAAAGGTCTGGTGTATTTCTGATTCCGTTTCAATATCAAGTACAGTGTGGTGGTAGGAAGCACAGCACTTAGCTATGGTTTCTCAGTGAACAAATGTTGGATTTGGAGCATAGAAGACATTGGTGATGAAGCGTTATCCAAGCTTTTAGAAATACTGTGACTTAGCAAAAACTCATTCTTTAAGAGCAGAAAATTTCAGTTGAAGGAGCTTACTATTGACCACTCTGCAGACCGACTTTAAAGGGATATCAATATGGAACATCAAAGAGACTAATCACACATGTGGAAGAACATGTTTCATGCAATGATTTGTTATAAAAATCAGTAGTTGTGCCATAATACCTGAAATCTGAATCAGCCCAAGTCACAGGTGTTTGTGGAAGCATCTATGAAGTAATTATTTCTAGAAAATATGCTATGTGTTGATACAAATAAGTTCATAATTAATATAAATCAAGAGAGAAGTTAACAAAAGAATCACCACCAGGTAAAAAGGCAAGTAAAAAGCTGCTCACAGAACTTTGGTATCTTAACTGAGGCAATACGACATGATATTAATTTTCATTAGCTCAATCTGAGCTAATATTTTTTACTAATAGGATATTTAATACTAGGAAGGAAATGTAACAGCACCAGGCAACGGCAATAACTCCTTGTCCTGCAGAAGTGATGACTCAAAAGTCAGTGGCTGTCTATCATTCTCTGTGCCATCTATATGTTGGCATATTCAAATACACTGAATATCTGTTTGTTTTTTTTTTTAACAATTTCAGGGGGAAGAGAACTTTTTTAGTGCTTGCCAATATTTATTTTCAATATGGAATGAAAACAACACATAGATCCTATCAAAATTGTTGATGGATATACATTGCATAGTATAAATTTAAGTATTTCTTGTTCATATGGTCAAGCCAATTTTCACATAGGAGATTATTATTAACTTTTAGCCAACAACCCGGATTCCTGGAATTCCGACACATCATCTCCCTACTAGCATGATGAAAAGGAGCTGAGAGGTAAGCTCACTGGGAGAACTAGCCTGAAGTTCTCTCCATTTATTTCTCCTTTGCTGTAGAGGTTTGAATATGGATTTTAGCTCAGAATTGTGCATGCATAAAAAAAATTTATTGCAAGATTACTTATGCCTTTCAATTGTATTTTTTACACTGTTGGAAACTCTTTGTGGTGTCTTCAATCACTTGACATTATTATTATTAATATTATTGGTATGATGATGGTGATGATGATGATGATGATGATGATGATGATGATTTTATCTTCTGGAAAAAGAGATTAGCAAGGTGAGTGGTCAGTTTTTCCAGTTTAGAATGAGTTCCCTTTCCTGAGAGGCAGTACAGTACAGACTCCTTGTGTATGCTTCTTTTGAATTTCTTTTATGTACATTTTGAACTTTGTTGTGGAAAGGAATAACAGACTGTCCTTTTTTTTTGCAATTTCAGAAAACCAATTTGAATTACACATGTTGAGCTTGCTAGAATTGGCCGCTTGCCTCAGGGAACTATTGTTGGAAGACAATTTAAAACATTGACTCTCAACAGTCACGGTCTCTTTGGATAGGAGATATTTTATACATCAAAATGTGGTCATTTTGAAGTTTAGAGTAAAACAGCAATAATTCTAAGATCAAGCTTCTTAAAATGATGCTTGCATTTGACTGGAGAAAAGCTATTTGCGGTGTCTGATCTATACTGAGGAAATAGATTGTTTCCTTTTTTCATTTTTATTGTGTACTTGTTAATCTATTTCCAAAGGTATTATGCTAATTATAACACCACTCTTCACATTCAGAATCCAAATTGCACATTTTCAATTTTTTTTTTTCAAATTGTAATCTGTTAATTACTTGTTTAATGGAGTGTGTAATTACCTACTTTAAGTTAGGAAACTGTTTCCATTTCAAAGAGAGAAACCTATTTTAGAAATGAAAGAATATAAATGTAATCCTTTCTGATACAGAATATAGTTCTTTACTTCCCTTAATGGTTCTAAATGTGAAAATGAGATTGAAAAACAACTCTTCCCCCCCTCTTTATGTCTTTGTGCATACCACATAAAACATAGGTGAAATTTCTAACAAAGATAACAGGTTTCATTTAGCAACACATTTTCAGTGTAATTTTACACTCCATTCATGCCATTCAAACAAGTAATCTCCAGAGTGGGGATAGAACACAGTTATTAATTAGATATATTATAAATGTATTTTTTCTTTGTGATTCCTGACTGGATCACAAAACAATCACAAAGAAGATTACGTGATGAAAAAAAAAATATCAAAGGTGTGAAACAGTGTATGAAATACAATAAACAATAAATAAATAATTGTGGTTTAGATTTAGACATGATTTGCTTGGTTTAGAGTGATGACATAATTATATTAAGCTGACAACAAAATATAAGTTATAAGCAGAATGTCCTTGTGTCATATCAAAGACTTTTAGATAGTAAGATCTGGGATTGCCACGCAACCAAGGACCTGTAAAAGCTTTGTACTTTAAATCATTTCCTTCAAACTATTACATGAAAATATTTAGAATTATAAATTTAGCCCACAAAGAAGGTATATATTGATAATATTTTGATGACTAGTTTTTGGGTGGTATATGGAAGTAAGCTTTGAAATCAATGAGAAAAACCCTCAATGTGAAAGTCTAGATGTTAAAAGAGAAGAAATGACAACTTGGGGTTCTTTCTGTTGATGAAAATATTGATAACCTGAGAACAAGTCATTGAACACTTTTCAAGGTTGAGTGATAGAAACCAAAGGGGGGAAAATACCAAATTAGGGAAGCTGGGTTTCTGTCCTTTTGTATAAGAGGTTAGAGGTGACGAATATTACCAGAGGTAGTGTTTACAGAACTCTGGTTACAAGTGAACAGCTTCAAGGAATTTGAAAGTCTATTTACTCCAGGAAATGGCTGCATCTTAGTATGAACATTGAGATTTGTGGCATTTTTCTTAATGCTGCTTCCTTCTCTCAAGCTCTGGTCTAGCCTCCATAGATTGTAAGCATGGTGAAAGCCAGCCTGTCTAAAGCCACAGAGGAAAGAAGTATGTCCCCATTCTTAGAAGATAGTCATTAACTCATGTGTGTAGTGATTCCCTGTAAAACTCTGCATTAGTTAAACACATTAAAGATAGCCTCAAGGGCATCATAATGTGTTAGTGTCACATTAAGGAAAGAAAATTAAACACTTCTTCTTGGATTAATTTGACCAAGAGTGAGCTAACATTTGAATTCTCCACTTCTCTCTATATATCTTCCATCTGTACGTAGTTTATTGTTTATCATTCTGTTTGTAGTCTGTCTGTTGTATGTACTGGATCTCTCCTTATTGTCTGTGTTCATCCCTATGCCAGCTGATGTCTAACTGTCCCCATTAAATGGCTTTAACAGAGTTATTGGTTAAGTTATTCACCAACTAGCCTCAATGCTCTTAGTGCTATAAACCTCCATTATCAAACAAGACATGTATGTTGTTTCCAATACTTATGGTAGATAGATGTTGTAGAAAGTCACATTTAACCTGTTCACTGTTTTCAACAAACAATTAACACAGTTCACATACAAACACATATGCATTATTTTCTGAGTCTGGAATATATGATAATATATAATTTAAGATTAAAATCTTGTATTAGCTTAGGTTGTAAAAGCTGAAGGCTAGTTACATGAGAAATAGCAACCAGGTAAGATTGTTTTGCTGCAATGTTCTATTAAAGGCAGGTTAAACAAAGAGAATTGGATACACAGCAGGATGCCTGGCTGTCTTAAGTGATTTCAAGGAGGTCAGTGGGTTGTGAAGTCCAACAAAAGTTTCAATCTCTTAGAATATAAGAGATATTTTCATTAAAAAATGTATCATTTCAACTCTCCCTAAAACTTTGCTTATTTTAACTGGCTTTCCATTCGTTTAACATGGAAGGCTTTTTTACTGGAAAAGTGTGCTGCAATATTAAGAGATATTAATATTAAGAGATAGCTGCTGATCTTCAAGAGTTACCACAGGCAATGAACATCTGTTGGGATCAGCAATGAATTAACCAAAAATTGGAAAAGTAAAATTTGGGGAATGAGATTTCTTTCAAAAACACTGTTATATTCCTAGGAATATAAAAATATGCAGAGTCACAGAATTCTTCATATAGTTAAAATCATTGAGAGTCCCCTAACCTCTGACTAATGTTGAATGTCTGGGAAGTTAGGGAGTGAAAGTTAAGACAGACTGGTCAGCTGCTAGCTCTTCTGTTGAAGACATCTAACAATATTCACAGAGAATCTTTCAGGGCTAGGTATATGGCTCAACTGGTAATGTGCCTAGTGAACACACATGAAGGCCTGAGTGTAGGTCCACAGTAATCAAGCAGAAAATAATGATGTAGTCAACTATATCTGTAGTCATTAAACCCTAGCATGGTGAACCAGAGACAAGAAAATGACTGGAGCTTGTTGGACGGCAAGTCTAATCTATCAGTGAATACCTGGTTCAGTGAAAGACCTGTCTCAAAAGAAGATAATCAAGGAAGACAGTAAATCTTACCTTCTGGCTTTAACACACACATACATGTGCATTTATATCCATTGCACAAACATGTACACATAAATTAATATATTAATATACATTCTTTTTCTTTATGTCTCTGTCTCTCTCTCTCTAACACACACACACACACACACACACACACACACACACACACAGATGGAATCCTTTAGTAAAGACTTTGAAGGTTTTGTAAAGAAATATATATCTAAAAAGTAGTAGATCAATAACTAAAATGTAGTTATCACTATGATAACTAAACAGGGATTTTTTCCTAGTCACAAATAAGATTATAGGCATTAAGGAATTAGTTCAGCAATATCAAGAAAAATAAGAGTAAAAATTCATCACATATAGCAAGAATAACAAATTATTGAGAAAACATAGGAACTGATCTTCAGAGATGTTGCATCATGATGTTTGAATTCTGAGATATCATCAAGAGAAACAAGAAAGTAAGGGAGTATGTATCACCTGAGGGTAATAAGTTATCAACAAAAAAACTCTCGAAAAATTAGTACATGTTGAACTTACTAGATAAAGACTATAGATTAATTTTAAAGAATTACTCAAATAGCTAGTCTACAAACTAAAGAAAAATGTTGTGAAGCAATGAAGCATATAAATGCTAGCCTATCAAATAAAGAATATCAACAATGGTCATACAATTTTATAAAGAAGAGAACGTAAATTCTAGACTTGTAAAATAACACAAAAATTTAAAAAGACATGGAGACTAACATTTTTCAATAAAAAGCCAGTTAAGGAAAAACATCAACTATATTATGAAGTATTTCAGATGTTTATAATTCAAACACAAAACATCTGAACTTATGAAATACAGAAGAAGAGGCACTGTGATTTCTAAATCCTTTTTTATTTTAAAGAGAATAACTCAGGGGGCTTGAGAGATGACTCAACAGTTAAAAACACCATTTGCCCGGGTAGAAGATCCTGGCTCAATTCCCATCTGTGCCTACCTGGTGGCTCATAGCTTTCCATAACCTCAGTTCAGGGAATCCAACAGGTACACACAGTGCACATACATGCATGTGGGCAAAATACTTGTCCTCATAAATGTAAAATAAACATAAGTCTAAAAACATTAAAAAAAGAGAATAACTCAAATATCTAACCCAACATTTGATATTAAGTATCTACAGCTAGCATGTAGATTAAACAAATTAACTAAATTAAACAAAATTAAACAAATTAAACAAAAACAACTAACAGATGGCTCAGAGATGTGAGCAAAAGGAGATAAGAAAAGAAATTAAAGAAAATAGAAGGAAGTATAGTAACTACCCCTTATTCTTTGGCTATGTTCCAAATGCTTCATTGCCTCATGAGATATCTGCAATCATGGCTAGTAACTAATTCTGTATGTTATCTCTTTTTCTACACACACACACACACACACACACACACACACACACACACACACACGTTACATAGCTATACACACAAAGCTATATTATAGCTTAGTATATGTTAGGGATAAGAAAAATCAATTATAGCAGCTGTGATAGTCAATCTTATTCATCAATTGGTGGCAGTAGACTCATCTCGGAAACGTTCTTTTAGATGTATCTCTGAGGGATTTCCAGAAAGTCTTGGCCGAGCATGAAAGGTCTATTCTAAGTGTGGGTGTCACCACCCCATGTGCTTTGGTTCTAGACTAAGCAGAAAGGAGAAATTTGCTTAGGAACAACATTCATCTCACTGTCTTTCCTGACTGGAGACTAAATGTTAACAGCTGTGCATGCACCTACACCGTGTCATCTCTGCTATGTTAGAGATGTGCTCTGAAATGGGAACCCAATAAGCCTTTCTTTCCTTAACTCCCTTTTGCCATGAAGTAACTAATACAGTAACTAAAAATAGTTTTGCTAATTATTTTGCTGAGTAATTCTGTTGATTATGAATGGGTGTTTCCCTGTGTGTACATATGTCTACCTGGTGCTTGAGGAGGACACAACAGGAAAGTGTTGTATACCTTAGACCTGGAGCAACAGACAGCTATGAGCTGCGATGTGGACATCAGGAATGAACCCAGGTCCTGAGAAAAACAAGTGTTTCTAACAGTCATGCCTTCACTCCAGCTCAGTGTTACGCTCTTTGTCTCTTTCAGCTTCTCTTTCAAAATATTGTATGCTTATGTACACATCTGTTTTTGATAATCTGAGGCAATATAATGGGTCTACCTCTCAGCTGTCATAAACTTACCAAAGCAAAAAGAAGGAAACCTTTCCCATACTGTAAAGCTGCATTAAACTATTAAAGAGGGAAACTTTTCCACTACTGTGCAACTGTATTAAACTGTTAAGAGCATTAAAAGCTTCAGAGGGAAAGAAAACTATAAGTCACTATCCCTTAAAAATATTGGTGTAAGAATTGTTTTTAAAATTCACAACCAAATACCAGCAAAGCAAATTCAGCAACACTTTTATCAGAATATACACCATATATAAGCGAAGTTAATTTCTTATATCCACCTACCATTTTATTTTCATTAAAGTAATAAAGAACAACACGAAGAAGATCAGATCACCACAGTGGATGTGTAAAAGGAATTGAGAAAATGCTGCCTTCTTCAGTGATAAGAACACTGGCCTTGGTAGTAGTGAACAACCTAAATAAACATTTGCAAAAAAAAAATCATTGGTTAGTATTAAAATGTCAAGAGCTCAAGGGTTAAATGTTTGAGATTGCACAGAAAAAAATAATTTCTGTTTCAAAAAGACAACATTTCAAAAGTTTAGAAGTTGTAAGGTATCCATGAACAAAACAAGAGAACATTCATCCTTTTGAGATACTCAGTGATAAGCTCAGAGGAATCAATATGAAAGTACAGGTATAATTTCACAAAATCAATGAATAACGTGGAATTCTAATTGAAAAAATATTAAAGTCACATTAGCATCAAAAATAACTTTTAAGCTAGAAATGCTAAGCGTTTAAGGATATTAAAGAAGTCGGAATTAAATATTTATTTTTATAATATAGAAGGCTTAAAATTAAGAAGGCATTTGTCTTCTTTTTTTTTGTTTTTTTGTTTTTTGTTTTGTTTTTCTAGACAGGGTTTCTCTGTGTAGCTTTATGCCTTTCCTGGATCTCGCTCTGTAGACCAGGCTGGCCTCGAACTCACAGAGATCCGCCTGGCTCTGCCCCTGAGTGCTGAGATTAAAGGTGTGCGCCACCACGGCCGGCAGCATTTGTCTTCTAATTCATGGCCAGATGAAATGTGGTCAGGAATAAACTATCAGATAACTGCAAAAAAAATTAAACTTTAAAAACAACAATTTCAAAATTCAAATGGAAATGGAGGAATTCATAATATCAAAAAGAGTCTTGAAAAAAAAAAGAATAAAATAGAAGCACTATCCAATCTCACAATTTATTACAAAGCAATAACAATGCTTTGTTTGATAATGACACAGGAAAAACAAGATTGGTGCTAAAAAATTAAGAAATAAATGCATACATGCCTGAATAATTTGGTTTTCACAAGAATGCAGCACTATTTAATGTGGGTAAAGAGCACATCTTAAACAACTGGTGCAATATAACGGGGTTTCTGCTTAAAAAATGCAAACATGGACCAGCACCTAATATCATTCTCAATTGTTGACTCAAGTTCATCAAAAAAAGAAATCAAATAACTAACATCTGAAATTCTTAAAATAAAACCAGAGTAAAGCTTCAGCTTCTAGTTAGCTCCTTAAGTTTTTATGTATTTACTTTTTTTCAGAGTAATGGAATAAAATGAATTATATTTCATGAAAATCTTAATCTTTAATGCTGAGGAGGATGCTCACAGCTAAATTTTGGGTTTAGCATATTTCATTCCCCGGGATCTATCTCCAGCCCTACAAAATTGTAAAAATTATTCTCTTTACTTTTTGGTTTTTCAAGAAAGGGTTTCTTATGTGTAGCTCTGCCTGTCCTGGAACTTACTCTGTAGACCAGGCTAGCCTTGAGCTCATAGAGATCTGCCTGCCTATACTTCTCAAGTCCTGTGATTAAAGACTGTGCCACCATGCATGGCTCAAAGTATTCTTTTTCTAATCAAAAGACATATTTGATAAAATAAATGTACAAATTGACAGTGGAAGAAAATATTTGAAAAATCAAACACTCAGTGCTTAAGAGGATAAATTGGTGCAGCAAGTTAATGAAATTTTGGCAGTACTTCATATTAAACATAGAATTATTATATTAATTAACAATTATACATATAGTGTGTATATGTATCTCATTTTGTCTCTTTCCCTAGATAGATGGATAGATAGATGATTGATAGATACATATGCATATTGGGTTTCTGTTTACAAAAGTGTAAACATGGACCAGGACCTCATATCATAACATTCATTCACACACACACACACACACACACACACACACACACGAGCTCAAAAGGAATTGAAAATACCTGGTCACTCCATAGCAGTATTATATATGATAGTTAATAGATGATGGAAACCATCCAGTTGTCTATCAATTGGTGAACTGAAAAAAAAAAGTAGCATATGTACACAGGTAGTTGAATACTACCTTTATATATAAATAAATTGCTATATGCTACAATGTGGATAAGTCTCCAAAATATTAGTGAAAGACATGAGAAATATTTTTATATTGTGTAAGTATGAAATTCCCATGTATGCAAACCAGCATAGATAAAGATAAATTATTGTTTTTCTCAGGACCCATGGGAAGGCCAATGATTGCTAAGGGGCACTACATTTAAGTTCCATTCCTCAAAATGCTCCACAAGACGACACAGTAGTTATGGTGGCAGAACTTAATAATCACAGCAACCACCTCCAATCAGTATGCTTTCAAAACATCAATCGTGATATTTTAATTATGTGTCAATTAAGAAATTAAAAGAAAAAGTTATTTGTGCTGGCTAGTTTTATGTCAAATGGACACATACTATAATCAGCTAAGAGGATGGAACCTCAATTGAAAAAAAAATGCCTTCATAAGATCAAGCTGTATAGAGCCTATAGAACATTTTCTCAATTAGTGATTGGTATAGGAGGCCCCAGCCCATTGTGGGTGGTGCCACTCTGGACTTGTGGTCAGGTGTTCTATAAGAAATCCGGCTGAGCAAGCCAGTAAACACTACTCCTCCATGGCCTAGGCATTTGGTACTGGCTCCAGGTTCCCACCTAGTTTGAGTTTTTGCCTCGGCTTCCCTCAGTGGACTGTGAGTTAGGATATGTAAGCCAAATAAACTCTTTCCTCCCCAAGGTCATGGTGTTTCATCACAGGAATAGAAACCTAATTAAGGCATGCCTATTCCACACTGTTGAAATGCTATGTTATTCTCTACACATTCTGTATAAGATGACCCAGCAAATGTACTATGATTTATATTGCTTATCAGTGGACTTCAGGAGAAAGTTATAAGGTTATTGTTTTACTTCAGTCCTTCAGAATATTATTTGTGTTTTCCAGTTACTATCAAGATTTGGTTTGATGACATTTTAAAATCAGAATTTATTATTAAGGTGACTGCTATTTATATGCAGATGTAGTTTAAAAATAATGTACATTTTAACATGCAATACGTTTTGGGGTAGGTCAAGATATTTTTTGTGATTTCAAAACCAAATTAAAATTCCTAATGATTGTAAATTGTTTTGATCAACAAATATTAGTCAAAAGTCTCTCCTAGAAAAAAAAATCTTTCACTTTATTAAATTTATTTTGTTAAAGCTAGTCATATCTCCTGTTTTACGTATTCCAATGTAGTTGAATATTTATGATGAACATTTTCTTCATTTAGAATCTTAATAACTTTCCACATTGTGCTTGATTTATGATAGATTATGAGTCTCAGACAAATGTTGTATTAAATAAATTACGTTTTGCTTTGATAATTGTTTTGATATCATTTTATCATCCATTCAAGCTACATGCCCATTTAGTAAGTTCTTTCACAAATAATCTCCTTTTACCAATTTCCTTTTAAGGTATTGTTTCATTTGATTTTATTGCCTTCATTGCTTTCCACTGAAAACATAAAGAAAAATGTGGGGTTTTTTTCCCTGAAAGTTTACAATGCACAAACTAACATTGTATGTCGTCCTCATTTATGTTCATTTAAAAATAAAAAGAAGCATACAGCTTTCTTTGTGACATTTTATGCATTACCTTTCATTGTTTTTCCCTTGTCTTCCACTCACTTCTCTTTCCCAACTCTGTTTTCTCACCACTTTTGCTGTCTGCAAGTTGTTTCTCACTGTGGGCTTTAACATTCCATGCCTTCTCCAATCCTCTCCCCCCCTTTTCCTAAGAGTCAAATTTTCCTTATTCTGAGTCCCTTTCTGGTTTTCTGACCTCTACCCATACACACCCTCACATAAATAATACTTATCTATAGAAGTCAGAAACTAACTTCATCATGAGAAAGACGATATAGTATTTATCTTTCTGAGCCTTCGTTACTGTGGTAGTGAGGATGTAATTGATCCCCATAATCTCATAGGGAGTGGCACTATTAGAAGATGTGGCTTTGTTGGAGTGGGTATGTCCTTGTTGCAAGAAGTGTGTCACTGTGGGAGTGGGGCTTTGAGATTTCCTATGCTCAGGATACTGCCCAGTGTCTCAGTCGACTTCCTGTTATCTGCAAGATGTAGGACTCTCTGCTACTATTCCAGCACCATGTCATGCTGCAATGATTCCTGTCATGATGATAATGGACTGAAGCTCTGAAAAGGCAAATCAGTCACCTCCCTTAAATGTTTTCTTTATGAGAGTTGCCGTGGTCACTATGTCTCTTCACAGCAATAAAAACCCTAACTAAGACAATTACCTCACTCAATAATTTCTAGATCCCTTCATTTATTTTTGGCAGATGTATGTATTTTTAAAATGTTGTTTTTATAAATCAAGCAACACTAATTATATTATACTCATGATGCTTCAAATATCTCTGTTCAGCTGCAACCTCCAGCTCACTCCTGCTTGATCCAGAAAACCCTATTCCTCTCTTCAAATCCCATCCTCTCAGAGAATCTCCAACAAAGAAAGGACACCAAAAAGCCCAGTTCTACATTCTTGATGGCTGCAGCAACTCCTCCCCTGAAGTTGTCAGTAGTCCAAGACCCTGCCTAAAACGGTCTGCTTTTGACCATACTTGGGCACAAACCCAGCTCGTGGCAGATACATAATCACACTCTCGCCTACAGGGAATACAAACTCCCTGCCTTAGATCCAGCACCTGACTTCTCCTGCCTCTTTTCCTGCCTCGATCTCTGGGGGCTAGAGAACTCACCCAGGAGTTGCTTTGCTCAAACAAACCTGTTGTTTTACTTTTTCAGTTCAGCTTGATCTGGCTGGGTTGGTTGAGAAAGCTATTACTTCATTACAGAAAACCTATTAATCTCAACTCAGCAAATGCTAGTAATAATTTTTAGTAGAAAAATATTAGCACCAAAATGTCATTGGATATTGCTCAATATTAGGTTTCATAGATATCAGTGGTTCTGTATATGCCACAGTAGTAGCAGTAGCATTTAGGTACATCATTGTGTTTCACTCTTAAAACAGATTTAATGTCTTCAATGAATTTCAAAACCTCTTAAAATTTGTTCAGTGTTTATTAGATATGTGTTGATAGGTCACTTAGGCCACGCAACTGGCAGAGCATCCTGTTGGTTGTTCCAATTTAATCATTATAATGAATTGAAGGACAGAATGACCATTTGTGAGTAAGGCAGTTTAATCATTTTTATTCTGAGTGAACAAGTAACAACACATCTTTAATAATTCAGCTATCTTAAGTGATAGAAAGAAGCAGTTTCCTATAAAAATTATATGCACAGTATACTGTTCTAGAATATTATTTTAAGGTATGCTACTTTCGTTTATGTTGCATTTGTTTACCTCTGTGAAGCTTTGTTACTGTGCCTGTCTAAAACACCTAATAGTCTAATGTGGTGATATATTGTATACCCCAAAATATTGTATATCCTAATAAACTTATCTGGGGATCAGAGGACAAAGCCAGCCACTAGATTAGACACAAAGACCAGACAGTGGTGGCACACACCCTTAATCCTATCACTCTGGAGGCAGAGATCTGTCTGGATCTCTGTGAGTTCAAAGGCACACTGGGAACAGAGTTAGGGAATGGTGGCACATGCCTTTAATACCAGCACTTGAGATCTCATACCTTTGCTTGGAAAGCACACATGCCTTTAATCCCAGGAAGTGACATGGCTGGGTGGAGAATGGTATATAAGGTGTGAGGAAACAGGAACTAAGCAGCAGTGGTAAGGACTCAGAGACTTTCAGTCTGAGGATTCATGGAAACAGGATACGCTGAGGAGTCAGCAAGGTGAGGATGGCTGTGGCTTGTTTTGCTTCTCTGATCTTTCAGCTTTCACTCCAATATCTGGCTCTGGTTTTTTTATTAATAAGACCATTTAGAAATTCCTGTTACAGTCTAATAAAGAGCTGAATGGTCAATGGCAAGGCAGGAGAAAGCATAGGTGGTGCTGGCGGGCAGAGAGAATAATTACAAAGGAGAAATCTGGGAGAAAAAAAAAGGAGCAAGTGAAGGAGGAGAGGAGGACATCAGGGGCCAGCCATAGAGTAAGAGTGAGAGTAAGATTACAGAAGTAAGAAAAGGAAAAAGCCCAGAGTCAAAAAGTAGATGGGATAATTTAAGTAAAAAGGAAAGGCTGGCTATAAATAAGCCAAGCTAAGCCTAGGCATTTATAATTAAGAATAAGCCTCCATGTGGTTTATTAGGGAGCTGGGTGGTGAGCCCCCAAAAGAGCAAAACAAGAGTGTACCATGCATTTTGCAACCTCAAACTGACTTTACATGATCCTGAATGATTCAGACAGGTGGTCTGAGTACTAGTCTATGAGTTCGTCTTGAAACAGAATTATACTGTGGATACCAGTCATACAGCTGCATCTATACAGACATATTATCTTCCTGGATTTATTTAGAGAAGATTCTACTTCATTTTTCTTCAGTTTCTTTAGCTCCCCAGGATGGGAATGGAGTGCATATAGTACCTCTCCAATATTTATATTAAGATGTTTCTGATATTTTTAAAATATAGATAGGGCATTCTAACGTTATATAAAAATATTTCACTTGGCCCAAATCTACCAGTTAGCCATTAAAACTAAAGTGAGGGAACCGGATGCAGAGATCCATGGCCAGGCCCCAGGTGGAGCTCCAGGAGTCTAACTGGTGAGAAAGAGGGGGGTTTGTATAAGTGAGAATTGTTGAGACCAAGGTTGGAAAAAGCACAGGGACAAATAGTCAAACGAATGGAAACACATGAACTACGAACCAATAGCTGAGGAGCCCCCAACTGGATCAGGCCATCTGGATAAGTGAGACAGTTGATTAGCTTGATCTGTTTGGGAGGCATCCAGGCAGTGGGACCAGGACCTGTCTGTCCTCAGTGCATGAGCTGGCTGTTTGGAACCTGGGGCTTATACAGGGACACTTGGCTCAGCCTGGGAGGAGGAGACTGGACCTGCCTGGACTGAATCTACCAAGTTGAACTCAATCCTTTGCCATGGAGGAGATGGGAATGGGGGGTGGGCTGGGGGGAAGGCGCGCGGGGGGTGGGGGGGGGGGGGGGGGGGACAAGGGAATACGTGGCTGATATGTAAAATTAAATTAAATCATAAAATAAAATTTAAAAACATAAAAAAAAATAAAACTTTATAAACTTGAGATTTAAAAATGTGTACAGCTTTAAGCTTGTCTTCTCAGAAGAACTCACTGTATTTTACACAATTTAATAAGGAATTATCAACTAACAACTTAAATTCATTTGCAGGCTTACCAATGAAATAAATTGTGATTTGTGGTCATTATACTCTGAATATTCAGAGATTTTTTTATGTGAACATCGCTATGGTTTACCATAAAACTTGTGTATTCCAGTGAAGTTCTGCAAACTATAGTAGTGATGGATAATTTGTAGTATGCGTATGTCTTTATGTATCCATTTTAATCACCTCTAAAATTTTATGTTTCAAAATTTTCAAAATACTGGAATAAAACTAAACATTTTCCTTCACATAATATTTTTTTGGATGGACTTATCTAATGATAAATTTTTTTCTAGAGACTTCCCCATGGCTGTTGTTGAGAATTTGAATTTTTGTGTTACACAGAGTTGGTACTGTGTTCAGGCCAGGGTTTTCCTTTACAGACAGTTTCTGTACTTTACCACACCAATGATAAGAAGAGCAGCTGCTTAATTGGGTGCATGGGTAGCTGAAGTAGCCAGAAAACAACTTGTCTTTACTGTAATTGACTTTGTTCTTCCTAAACTTCTTTCTGCCTCTTTCCTTCCCTCCCTCTGCCTCTCAGTCCTTTTTCTATCTTCCCTTTTCTCTTTTCTCATTCCTTCCTTCCTTATTTCCTCTGCTCCAATTTTCACTTATTGCATGGATTAGATACTCCCTTTGTGTGTATTACAAAATTGTTCAACAATAGAACAAAACCTAAATTATGTTAAGTAGAATTTAATTGATTAATATCTTAATAACTGTGTTTGTTAAAAACTGCACTTAACACAAATTGAAGAAGTGGATCAAATTGTAAAGAAATCTAGACTGATTTTTAAAACAGCAATTTTATTAATTCTTTGAGAACTTCCTAAGTTATTTTTTTGATCATGTTCACATTCTTTCCTCAACTCCTTCTGGATTCATCCTCACCTTCCCACCCATACGATTTCCTATCCTTTCTGTTTTTAAACTCACTGAGTTCAATTTGTACTATATAAATACTCTTCAGTGTGGGGCCATTCCTTGGATGGTGGTTGACCTTTGAGGAGTCACATCTTTAAAGAAAACTCACTGTCTTCCAGCAGCTAACATTTGCCAATAGCTTCCCACCTAGGAGTGGAATTTTGTGGTCTCCTCTACTCTCTGTGGTGGGATCTTGTTAGGCATGAACTTGTGCAAGTCTTATGTATGTTGTCACAACCGTTATGAGTTCACATGTTTGCGCAACCACCCTGTTGTATCCAGAAAATACTCTCCCTTGGAGTCATCTACTGCCATTGGTTCTTACAATCTTTCCTTCTCCACTTCCACAATAGCTTATTGAAATTTAGGGGGGAAGGGATGTGATAGAGATATCCCACTTATGGTTGAGATATCTGCAGTCTTTTATTCCTAGTACCTCAATGTGGGGCTCTCTGTTAACAGCCAACTATTGCAGAAATAATGTTTTCTGATGAAGTTAGAGAGATGGGTCACTGCGGTGAGATGTTCTGTATGGCAAATGTGTTGCTCTGATTGGTCGATAAATAAAACACTGATTGGCCAGTGGCTAGGCAGGAAGTATAGGCGGGACCAACAGAGAAGAGAAAAGAACAGGAAGGTGGAAGGAGACACAGCCAGCCACCGCCAGGACAAGCAGCATGTAAAGATGCCGGTAAGCCACGAGCCACTTGGCAAGGTATAGATTTATGGAAATGGATTAATTTAAGCTATAAGAACAGTTAGTAAGAAGCCTGCTGTGGCCATACAGTTTGTAAGCAATATAAGTCTCTGTGTTTACTTGGTTGGGTCTGAGCGGCTGTGGGACTGACTGGCAGGTGAGAGAGATTTGTCCTGATTGTGGGCCAGGCAGGAAAACTCTAGCTACAGGTCACCTTTTTGCTGCCTCAGTGCTGCATCCTAAAATTGGTGGATACCAGTGAGTCCTGGCTTTGTTGGGGGAGACTGAGTATGTGTTCCCACTTGCTGGAGAGGGCCAGCCTTCTTGGCTGACTCATCTGCCTTTGAGGATGCTGTTCCTCCTGCTGTTGCAGCCCCAGCCAAGGATGAAAGAAGCCAAGGAAGAGCCAGAGGAGTCAGATGAGGATAACAGATTTGCTTCCTTTAACTAATCCCTTCAAAGCAACCAGCTCAGCCAGCTTAATCTAAGAAAAATGGAAATAAAGTCTTATTTGTCTTAAAGCAACACAGGCAAAACTATGGGTGTATTTTTTAAGCAACACTGATCCTGGGAATATAAGACACAGGAAAAATTCAACTTTATCAGTTTACCATGCAGCAAGAACATAAAGTATACTGAGACAGAAATGAAATACCTCTCCTCCTTGACCCTGTGAAGTTGTGTTTTGTCATAGACAATGAAAACTTCCTTAGCAACAAAGAAGCCACTTATATCCCTGTCTCATTGGCCATTTTAATGGTTGTGGCAAAATAAATATCTTGGGCCAAACTTTCCTCATATATTGCAAATGTATACACAATAGACAGTGTTTTTAACCAAGAAGATATTTCAATAAGGCTTTTCAAACTGGATTTTCCAACATGTGCTCTTGCTTTCTCAATAGCTTTAACTAAAGTTTCTTTTTTTTTTTTTTTTTCTCAAAACAAGAGTCTTACAGGAATTGATGCTATTGAGATAGGGTTTTCTCTGTGCATCACAAAATGTGGTATATATACATCTTGCTTCTGTGGAGATGTTTAATTTCTGTTAGGCAGGTTCCAAACCTTTAAGGCTAATAGAACTGTTAAGGATTCTTCCCGACTTATAAAGAATATATCTTTGTTCTTAGATAGCACTCTTACCAGCAAAAACAAAACAAAACAAAAATCTAGGGTAATCAAATTATGGAGAAAAACATATTTATTTTGGCTCATAGCTTCAGAAATCTGACTCCACAATCTGTTAGATCCTTTGGTTTTAAGTTGGAGTCATGATAAGTATCAAAAGAGAGAAAGAGAAGGAGACATGCCCCCTAATCTCCTTGAATAGAACCCTTAATGAACTGAAGAACCCACCTCTGGTCCATACCTGATAAGCACCAACCTCCCAGTAGAGAAAAGTTTGGACCAAGCCTCCAAAATGTGATCCTTTGAAGATTCTTTGACTTGACTAACACAAGCTTATCCTTATGAAGAGGTTATATTCTCAACTTGTTTAGAAAAAAAGAATAACAATTTTCAAGAGCTAAGTATAAAGTTCTCCTGTCCTTAGTAGTAAACTCCTTTGGAATTTAAATGACTAGCCTTATTGAATAGGCAAAAATTCCCCAGTACTGATGAATACTAGGTATTTACCACATCTGTTATATATATTTCTATTTTCTAGGTCACTGAAAAAATAAATCTGATCATATTAGTCAATGCTATCAATAGTTTACACAGATAAGATTAACTGTTATGTATGGGCTGAATTATGGCACATCAAGATTCGTATTTTATATGAAACTATATTTGATGATTGTATGTTACGTGTGTATATATGACTAAAGGAGATCTCAATGTGGGTTTCTAATGTGATGTGTCTCACTAGTCAAAGAGGGCCCTTGAAAAGAATTACATTCCCATAATTGTAATCAAGAACATTTGTCTTGCAGATCTGTGAGAAAATAAATGTCTGTTGTTAAAGAAGCATGGCCTGTACCTTTAGTTACTGAAGTCTGAAAAATCTAATATAGGAGTTAAGGGGAGTGGATATTGTGACTGTATATCATATATTGAAGTTATTCATTTGCAAATTATCAAAATTAATACACATAAAATTTACCTCTCACAATCAATTGCAGTTATGGTTAGAAAAGGACTGATATTTACATGTATTATAAGTATATCATACTCAATGGAATTACCATACAGACAATTTGCATAACTCTTTAAAAAAGTAAATATTTTTGATTTGGAAGTTCATAAAGATAAATCATTTAAAGAAAATAAATGGAAACATCTGTGCTGAGACATCACCATTCTACAATCAGAGTAATCACAACTAGTTTCAGTGCACTGAATAAAGGATACTTCAGTTCATGGAAATTAAAATGCCTGCTGTGGTAAGGGAACTGTTGCTTGGATTGAATATTACCCATTCATGTAGGGATTCAGTCTCTTGAGTATAAAACTGCAACAGAATATTTAGCAGGATTTTAACTCATGAAGATGCAGTGTATATAATATTTCAAAAATATATTCTGATTTATATATTTAAGACTTGATGGGGTAACTGTGCTATTGACACAATTGTAAACAATAATATAAGTATTTATGTTACAGTAGAGTTAGAATGAAAAGTAAATTTGTACTACAACTGCAAAAGCTAAAGGATTATTCATTCAAAAAAGAAACAAAGAGATACTGGGGTCATTTCAAAATCAAGTGTTTATGATATACACATATAACTAATCCTGAACTGATATTATTAGAACTGTATGTATATCAATTTCATTGTTTTTTAGTAATCAAAACTTTTTATTATTAATAGAAACATGAATGGCTATTTCTAAATTAGTAACTATGTTTAAGACAATAAGAAGAAATGGAGTATATTTTATTTCTTTTTTAATGATTTTCATTGTTATTATTATTATTAATTTTTATAGCCTGAGGAGTCATTTCATTGACCCAGAGGCTCGATAGCCCAAAGACCAAGTATAGATCCAAACAGAACTGGCAAAAATAAATAAATAAATAAATAAATAAATAAATAAATAAATAAATAAATAAAGTCAATGTAATGATGCCTAGTGATATTCTGCTGTACTCATAGAGTGGTGCCTAGCCCAACTGTCATCAGAGAGGCTTCATGCAGCAGCTAATGGAAACAGATGTAGAGACCCACAGCCAAACATTAGGTGGAGTTCAGGAATCCTGTAGAAGATAGGGAGGAAGGACTATAGGAGCCAGAAGGCTCAGGATACCACAAGAAAACCCACAGAAACAACTAACTTGGGCTCATAGGGTTTCACAGATACTGAACCAATAACCAGGGAGCCTGCAAGGGACTGACCTAGGCCTTCTGCATATATATTACAGTTGTGTAACTTGGTCTTCTTGTGGGACTCCTAACCATGAGAGCAAGGGCTGTCTCTGACTTTCTTTGCTGGCTTTGGTACCCCATTCCTCATATTAGGTTGCCTTGTCTACCCTTAATACGAAGGGAGATGCCTAGTCTTACCTGATACTCCATGTTTGGTTGATATCTATGGGAAGCCTTCCTTTTTATGAATAAAAGGTAGGAGGAGTGGATGGGGGGAAAGGGGAGGGGGAGGGGGGGTCTGGGAGGAGCAGAGGGAGGGGAAACTGTGGTCAGGATGGGAAAAAAATAAAAACAATGTAAAATGACTGTTATATGGTAATGTTTTATTAAAACAAAACAACATCAAAAAACCAAACAATCAAAAAACAAACAAACAAACCACAAACCACAAAACACAACCATTTGGCCCTGGGTTATTTTTGGTTGGGGGATTTTTAATGACTGCTTCTATTTCCTTAGAGGTTATAGGTCTATTTAAATTGTCTTTTTGATTTTGATTTAACTTTGGTAAGGCATATCTATTAAGAAATTTTCTATTTCTTTTAGATTTTCCAATTTTATGAAGTACAGATTTTTTGAAGTATGGCCTAATGATTCTTTGGATTTCCTTGGAGTCCATTGTTATGTTCCCCTTTTCATTTCTGATTTTGTTCATTTTGCATATTCCCTCTCTGCCCTTTAGTTAGTCTGGATAAGGGATTTTCTATCTTGTTGATTCTCTCACAGAATCAATTCTTTGTTTCATTGATTCTTTGTATTCTTCTGTTTCTATTTTACTGATTTCTGCCATGCATTTGATTATCTCCTACTGTGTACTCCTCTTGGATGTGTTTGCTTCTTTTTGTTTTAGAGCCTTGAAGTGTGATTTTTAAGTTGCACGTATGGTATGAGATTTCTCTAATTTTCACTTGCTGCTGTGAACTTTCCTCTTAGCACTGCTTTCGTTGTATGCAATTGTTTGGGTCTGTTGTGCATTCGTTTTCATTGACTCCGAGGAAGTCTTTCATGTCTTTCTTATTCCTTTCTGCCTTAACCCAGGAGTCAGCCATTCAGTTTCCATGAGTTTGAAGGCTTCTGGTTGTTGTTGAAATCTGGCTTAATCTATGGGGACCTGATAAGATAGAGGGAGTTGTTCCTATTGTCTTGTATCTGTTGAGACTTGATTTGTGACCTAGTATGTGGTCAACTTTGGAGACAGTTTCATGAGATGCTGAGAAAAAGGTCCATTCTTTTGTGTTTGGATGAAATGTTCTGCAGTTATCAGTTAAGTCCATTTGAGTCATAAAGCCTGTTAGTTCCATTATTTCTCTACAGTTTCTGTTGGGATGACCATTCCATCGGTAAGAGTGGGGTGCTGAAGTTTTCCATGACTAATGTGTGGGGTTCAATGTATTATTCATGTTTTAGTAATGTCTCTTTTACAAATGTGCATTCCCTTACACTTGGGTAATGGGGCGGGGGAGGAGGGCAAAACTGCTTGACCACACAGATGCCATGACAGGCTGAGAAGCCCAGACACAGCTTCTGGCAGGCAATATCTGGACTCAGGAAAAGCCATAAGCTGACCCCACACAGGGAGGCCTGCATCTCAGAGGAAATACCTGACATTCCAAACATTCCCTATACCCCTAGGCAAATGTCAGCCATTCAGGGTCCTGAACCATGGAAATCCCCTCACCCCAACCTCTGCTGTGATAAAAACCCTACCCTGCCTAGGCTCGGGGCTCTCTGCTCTTGCCACTGCATTGAACAAAAAGTCCAAGCTCCAAGCTTGAAAATAAAGTCTCTTTGGTTTTATATATGGGATTCGGTCTCAGTGGTGGTCTTTTGGGGGTCCTCATGATCTGGGCATAACATTTGGGGCCTCGTCCAGGATCCCTCAAGCACACCAGGACCACTGCCCATAGAGTCTGAAGCCAGCCAGTCTCTAAGTGTCTGTCTGTGTTCAGTTTCGTTTCTGTGGCATGCCTGAGTTGGTGATTGTGATCAGGAATGGTTAAGGGTAGAAACACCAGAGGACTGTGATCACAAGGGTCTAGAAAGATTCCAGTAATGGGGGGCAGAGAACACCACATCTGTCTGATTGAGGATAGAGGGCCTCAGGTCTGTAGTGGTGCAGAGACCCCCACATCTGTTTGATTGAGGGCAAAGAGCCTCAAATGTGGTGTCTGTGTTTCTCTGTATTTATGTTGGTCAGCTGTTTCCCTGGGAAAATTGTTTGGTTTTCTGTTGGAATGTCCTGCCTATATGAATGTGCAAATGTGTGAGAACTGTGGCCATAAGTATGCATGTTGTATGCCTGGGCTTGTGTGTGCGTAGTGACTACTGATAGAAACTGCATGTGGATGGCCTTTGGGGCCAGATGGTCAGCAGAAGGGACAGAGGGATAGACTAAGAGGACTCCTACCCGTCATTGCTTCCTTGTTCTCTGACAGGGGCATAGGCAGTGGTAGCAGGCACATTGGGAGCCAGCAGGGTCCTCCTGTAGCTCAAAGTTCATGGTAGGACTTGGAGCTGATGGAGAACTGCCCCTCTGGTGTAGCTAGAGTTTTCCTGCTTGGCCCACAGTCAGGATAAATCTCTTTCACCTGCCAGTCCCACAGCTGCTCAGACCCAACCAAGTAAACACAGAGACTTATATTGCTTACAAACTGTATGGCCATGACAGGCTTCTTGCTAACTGTTCTTATAGCTTAAATTAATCCATTTCCATAAATCTATACATTGCCACGTGGCTCGTGGCTTACCGGCATCTTCACATGCTGCTTGTTATGGCGGTGGCTGGCAGTGACTCCTTCTGCCTTCCTGTTCTCTTCATTCTCCTCTCTGTTAGTCCTGCCTATACTTGCTGCCTGGCCACTGACCAATCAGTGTTTTATTTATTTACCAATCAGAGCAACACATTTGAAATACAGACCATCCCACAGCACTCTGGGGTCACAGCTAAGGAGTCACCTACAGGGGCCCTCCCCTGGAGTGACCTGGCCAGGGCATGGAATCCAGTCTGCTGCTCTCATGCACTTGAGAATCAGGGGTTAACAACAATCTTTTGTCCCCATGCTGTGTGCTGTCCTCTCCCATGCTGATGGATAGGGCTTCCAAGACCTACCCTGGGGACTGCCTGTCAAATCTAACCAAGGTTTGGCTCCAAGGGTGAAATGGAATGTCACTGCCTGTGGTTGCTAAGCTACAGAGGCTATGTTATAATGCTAGGCTGCTTTGATCATTCAGATCAAATAGATTCTTCCTGTTGGTACAGTGTTGATGCAAATATTCTTGTTATGGTATATGCATGTATTTCTATTCTTGTCTAAAATATTGTAGCTATACAATACATTCTAGACTACTGAGGGAACCACAAGAAAGACTTTGGTAAGAGTTTCTATGTTAAAAAATAATAGTCTGAAGGTACATAGAAGGTTGTAAAAGGCCAGAGGGGATGTGAACTATATTTGTTGTGGTTTCTTATACCTGCAAATACTAAATTTGAAAGTTATTCTGGTTGGTTTTCATTTTCATTTTAAAAATAGCTGCGTATGTGTGCAAGTAATCATTGTTTAGAAAAACGTGTGGCTTTTATCCATCTTGGCTGGTGACCTCATCATGATGTATGTAGCCATGTGGCTGGCAACTATCTTTTACTAAAGGTTATAAAGATCTATTCAGATTAACAAAAGCTAACTTAGAGATTTACACCTAAGTACTTATGTCTTTGCCAAGTGTTCAACAGCAAGCTTCTAGATAATTTAAATAGATGGTTTCATGTATTTAATAATAACGTATTTGATAAATATTAAAGCTATACCTCATAGCTTTTATACACAAGAATGTATGTTGCTCTAGCAGCTAAACATTGTAATTTAAGAGTCACCCAGGTGATAATCACTGGAAATTGAGATGTTCATTTCTTGTGATATAGCAATACAATGACCTAGGCAAAGGGCTTGGAACAGCTTCTGACTCCACAAGTCTCCACCCTTTGGGGGTTGAAAAAAATGTTTTTACAGTGGTAGCCTAGGACCACCTGTATGTTAGATGTTTACACTGAGATTCAGCAATGGCAAAACTGCAGTTGTGAAATAGCATTGGGAATGTTGAGAACCAGTGACTTGGAGAATGCTTCTCCTTATTCAAGGTCCATTCAGGCTTAAGATATATGTCTAGCCTCTTTGTCTTTGCTCAATTTGTTAAGCTTAAGCTATTTGGATAAACTGAGTCACATAAATGTTTTATGTTGATATTTTGTTTTGGTTTCTTTATTGACTTTGTATTTGATAGTAGAAGAGCCTCAATTCAAAATCATTGTTCTTAAGGTTACTTATTGTAGACTCTTAGAGAACATAAATAAATAGTCAGTCATCTTATAAATAATCAAGTTCTTTAATTGTAGTCATGTTAAATACTGATGTAATTAATTAAAGGCATAAGCTTTACTCAATACCTTGCATATGTTTTCAGAGTTGAACTTAAACAAGTAACTAGAAACAAAGTTTGTCTATTCAGATATACCTGGACAGCCCTCATACTTCAGAGATCTGCAGAATATGACATTTGAAATGTTGATCTAAAAGTTTATTATATAAGACAGACTCTTAGATCTCTTAGCAGTGACCCAAGGTCTCCAAAGAAAATTATGTACAGGGCACCACAACATCTCTACCTGGATTATGGCAATGCTGACCATATGGAAAGATGACCTAATGCAATACCTACCATCAGGACAATTCCCAGACTGTGGACATGCAGCAGAACACACTGCAGAATTGTTTGCACCTCTTTTGCCTAGATGAAGTAAGATCAGTCTTCCCCATGTCCCTCTTCTACAAGAAAAACTCTCCCTTATGTGCCTGATGGTTGAAGAAGATTGAGGCTCTTCTAATACTTATGACTCCAATGCTATGGAGACCTGGGTATGGATTGGTCCCTGTCATTTATAGAATGAGAGGCTGCTTGGTCTACACTCAGATATAATTTATTCTTCTCAGATCACTAATAGTACCGATGGGTAGGCTAGTTATAACTTTGTCAGCTTGACAACATCAGACAACCAGTTCTTTCTGCAATGCTATAGCAAGCTTGTTAACTCATTTTAAAGAAAATGTTCTAAGATACAAAAGTTTAAGTAAGTCATAAAGGTTTAAATGTGTGTCTAAAAAGGTCTGAGGATATAAAAGTCTATGCAAGTTTTAAGGGTCTAAGAATGTTTTAAGATATACAAAGGTCTGAGGATATGAGAGCTTATAAAATTTAAGAGAGTTCTGATAAGCTGGTAGAGCAATGACTACTTACTCTTCAGTCATATGCTCAAAATTTTACATTTACTTTGGTTATCATCTACATAAACTTAAATGTGCTTCTCATCAGGCCAAAACTTCTCTGTCCAATTTATACCTGGCTCTCTGGACAGAAGGAAAATACGCATACTTTTTGCCCAAATCTGTAGTTCTTGTTGAGACTCAATGGTATGAGTCCACTTCAGCTCTTTTGCAGATACCCATTACCTGCTTTATCTACGATATGGATTTCAGTACAGATTCGTAATAGTAATGTATCTAAAACTTTTATGCCATTTTATAAGATAATTCAGATAGGCATCAGAGGATTAAAAGAGTCATAAAACTTGGATCCACTTTACAAAGGTTGGAAGGAACTCAGATGAGTACAGCTTAAATTTTCCCCACTTTTTTATTCCTTAGGATGGTATTTTTTCTCTCTCCTGGTCTTGGGACTGCTGCTCTTCCCAATTACTAAAAATATGGGCCTAAAAATTCCAAATAAGTTCATAAATTTTAACTTATGTTCCTAGTTTAAATTTGTCTTAACAGGTTTCCACTTGGCTTCAGTTGCTGACTAAATTGCCCTGAATGACTATGAGCTCTGGACTTGCTAAAAGCTGACAAGATAAAAGCCCAGCCAATGGTGATTGATTCCTGTCTCTATAGCTGGGTCAGATAGCCACATGCTTCTGACAGATGCCCCATTGCACAGCCTTTGACTAGCCTTTCAACATTTTGGGGGCCCTGACAACAGTGCCTCAATGTCATCTCAAGGCAGGTTCAGAAGAGAATATGTTATCCTATGTTCCCTACCCAAAAGAGGTTGAAATTCTGAGTCAAAAGAAAACTCCCTGGCATGGGGGACAAAATGGCTAACTATAATACCCATTGACATAGCAGGGAAAATAGGTTCAGAGTTGTCAATTGACGCAAAGATCAGAACTACAGGACCTTAAGAAAAGGAATATATACAGATGTTGCTGCCCTAGAAAAAAAATTGCTAGCTAAGACCTTTAAACTCCTGGACAGATAGGACTCATGATTGAGTTCTGTCATTGGTATTTGTGAAGGGGGGAATGTGGGAGGTAGCCCAAAACAGCTTGACCACACAGTTCCAAGACAGGCTTAGAGGTTCAGACACAGCTTCTGCCAGTCAACACCTGGACCTTGGAAAAGCTACAGCCTGAGGCCAACCAGGGAGGTCTGCTTCTAAGGGGAAATACCTGACATTCCTAACATTCCCTATACCCCTGGACAAATGTCAGCCAATCAGGGTCCTGAACCATGGAAATCTGCTCACCCCAACCTCTGCTGTGATTAAAAACCTCACCTTGTCTGGGCTTGGTGCTCTCTGCTCTTGCTGCTGCATCAGACAGAGAGTCCAAGCTCTGAGCTTGAAAATAAAGGCTCTTTGCTTTTACATACAGGATTCAGTCTCCATGGTGGTCTTTTGGGGTTCCCCATGATCTGGGAATAACATGGGCATAGGTCTTCAGAATTGAGACCTCATCTTGTTGAATTTTTCCTTTGATGAGTTTGAAGTGTCCTTCCCATCTCTTTTGATTAATTTTGGTTAGAAATCTGTTTTGTTAGATACTAGCATTGTCACAAGCTTGCTTCTTGGGTCCATTTGCTTGGAAAATCTCTTTCCAATCCTTTATTCTGAGATAATGTCTATCTTTGAAAGAAACAAATGGGGTACTTTTTACTTATTAATAAATATTTCTAAATTCCACAATATTATACAAAATTCAAATTAATTTGATGACACTGTCTTTGAGCCTTATCATAAGTAAAAGGTGATAAAAATGATGAAAACATAAAAGTCAAAAAAATATAAAATTTATACTGTACCTTAAAATTAGGCAAAAATAAAATGAGAAAATATTCATTTTGTGTGCAGAAAAGGCAGTCATGTATTCATTATTTCATATGCCTATTTCATTCCATACCAATTCATAAATAATAAAACCAAATTCTTTTCTGGCCCAATTACTTACATTGTCTAACAATAAATATATTTGTTAATTTAAAAATAGTTATTAATACTTTACAGAATATTTGATCAATATATTGTTCATGTGTTAAAATTAATTTTTTGGTTAAAGTTGTTAATAATAACCTTAGATGTATCTCTCCTAAATGTCATATATTTTCAGTATTTGAAATGTGTAAAAGAGATGAAATTTTGTCATAGGATGATCATATGATTCAGAGGAATTTGGCACAAGTTTATTGTAAAGAAGTACTTAAAAGTCTATATAAAATTTATAATCATTGATGGATTGAATCATTATGTCCAGCATTTATGGTTCAATAATTGTAGGAGACACAGGTTAAAGAATGCATTGGAGGAGCCAGGATTACAAGAGGATCTACTTTCTCCAAAGGAAGGAAGAAAGACACCTGGTCACCTGGAATGCTAAAGTGAAAGTGGTCATACAAACTAGTTATCCTTTGCTATAGGATATAGGTGTCAGCCTCCACCTGAATTTCCCCAAAATCCTGAGAATCACTTAGGCCTTAATCCTGGGCTTTGTCTCTCAGTGAGAAGTTCCATGTACTTGGCATCCTCCATCCATAGAATCCATCTTTATGCTTATTACAAATCCTTCCTCTCTCCCAGCCCTAACCCTGAGCACTGTTTCCCAGTCAATAGAACTAATTCTTATGATAAATGTCTCAGGTATGCATTTTGCTATAGTGGTGTGTTTTGCAAAGGCGTTTCAATGTAGCCATCCCAGAAGCTTTGTTATGAAAATTGTCACATGGAGACCCTTCTTCTAAAGTTTTACTGTGTTTAAATGTGTAAGAAAATAAAACCACAGGATCAGACCCTCTAGAAGTTTTGTTCTAGTCTGACAGACCAATAACCTCTATACTGAGTTTTCATTTTCACCTCTTCTCTGTTGGTTTCCCTGCAGACCATGATTCCTGCAGGGACTACCCCCTACTCCCAACAAACATGCCTGCAATGTTTGATGGATATAGAAATCACTTGGAAACATAGATTGGTGCGCATCAGTGAAGGACATTCTACATTATGTTAGTTTCAGTGAGAAAATGGAATAAATATGTGAACAGTGTTGTTCCATGAGCAGGTGACCTGGAATTCATCAAAAAAAGAAAAAGCAATCATTTAATTATCTGCTTTCTACTATGGGTGCAATAAAACCAGCAGCCTCCTGCTCCTGCTGTGATCTGCTCTCCACCACAATGGAATGAATCCCCTCAAACTGTACTCCAAACTAACTTTTCTCACTCTAGTTGCTCCTCATCAGATATTTTATTATAGCATGAGAAAAGTAACAAATTCACCTTCCTAGATACACCCAGTCCTAGGCTTTACTAATTTGCTGTGCATTTCTCAATGCAATCAATTTATAATTAAGTTAATCATTACATTAAGGAATTTACTTAATGTTAATAAAGCATACATAGACAATTTACATCTCAACCTCTTCTTTCTCTCATAGACTACACATATGCACATTTTTAAAAGCATGTTTTTGGAAACCCAATGAGCCATTGATCTTACTGTTAAGGTTCTGTACCTGACTTTGAGAAGGGACTAAACTCTTCATAAATTTTCTATAAAATAATCTATAAAGGACTTGAATTTATGCAGTACTTTACTTAAAGAACAATTTTTCTATGGGATATTTGTACAATTATAGTATGTGATTAAGTGCATATATATTGCTGGAGAGATGGCTCAGCAATTAAGAGCACTTGCTGCTCTTTCACCAGACCTGAGCTTGTGGCTCAGTACCCATATGGCTGGTTACAACTATCTATAACTCCAGTTCCAGGGGATTAGGCATACTCCTCTGGAATCTGGGCAATGCATTCAAATAGTGCAAAGCATTCACACACAGAAAATAAAATACATCTTTAAAAAGAAATAGATATGTGGTGTTTTGTGTGTATGTGTGTGTGTGTGTGTGTGTGTGTAGAGAGAGAGAGAGAGAGATATTTATGAATGAAAGTATTAGGTAAAGGCAGGAGGTATTGCTAAGTTCATAAAGTATACATGGTCTGAGTTCAAACACTTAGAACATTTGTCAACATTCCAGGCATAGTGAAATGAGCTTGTAATCCCAATGCTGAGGATGCAGATAAAGGTGGATTCCTGTGGCTCTCTGGCCACTCAGTCTAGCCCATATGGTAAGACCCCTTTTGAGGTGTCATAACAAATTAAAACACAACTTTTTTTTTGATTGAGCCCTGGTAGGTTGATCACACTCCTGGTAGGCCCCAAGAATAGTTGGACAATACTAACTGGATTCAATGAGCAACACAAAATAAGATACCTCAAAGTAGGGTAGATAAGAAGATAAGTGGAGGTAGGGGTGTTAAATATGATCAAAATAGTTCAACATTATCAAAGAATTAATGAAATATTATTTTTAAATTATTTGAAACTTAAAACCCAATGCAATATTGTTGAAAAGTGAGACATTTGTGAAAGTATTTTGACTATGAACAATCTACTTTTATTTTAGCCAGCATCATCATTATAAAACTACTTTAGATAACCAAATTAAAGACAGAATAAAGATTATTTTGTCTCCTGATTTTAAAGTTTTCAGTGCATAACCAAGTGGTTTTGTCACATGCAGCATGATGAGCTTGTGTGGAAAAGCCTAACTGCATATGTTAAGCCTGCAAAATGAAAGCCACAAGTGACTGAAGACACACAATCCTTCCTAGGGCACACGTTCAGTGATAGGACAATCTCCAGTTAGGCTCACTTCTTTAAATACGTCATATATTTTGCCATAATTGTGTTTCAAGTGTCCCCCAGAGACCTATGTATTCTACAGTTTTGCTCAACCTGTAGCACTCATGGGAAGTGGTAGGGATCTTTAGAGTGGCAGAGAGCTAGGCCATTGAGTCATGTTCCTTGGAGGAGACAATTGCAGTGTGGCTCATTTGTGTCCTTTCCCTTGGCTCTCCAGCAACCATGGATTCAGCAGCATCCTCTGCCACATGTTCCTGCCATGCTGTTTGTCTCTTAGTTAAAGGTTCTCTTCCTATGATAAAGCATCATGACAAAAATCAGCGTGAGGAAGAAACACTTTATTTCACACTATATATAGCCTGTAAGTTCATTGCCCAGAGAAGTCAGGGCAAGTGTTAAAGCAGGAACCTAATGGCAGTAACGGATACAGAGCCCATGAAACATTGCTGATACTTGGCTTGCTCCACAGGGTTTTCTCAGCCTGTTTTCTTATGGCAGCCAGAACCAATAAATAGCTCACAGGTGGCACCACCCACAGTGAGCTGGGTCCTCCCACCTTAATTATCAATCAGGAAAATGCTCCACAGGCTTTTCCACAGGATTATCTGGTAGAGGCATCTTCTTAATTGATGTTTTTGCTTCCCAAATGACCAACTTGGGTCAAACTGACATAAAACTAGTCTGCAAAAGCTCAATTTTAGGCTCCAAAGCAATAGTATTTAATTACTATGGAAATATTTGTAGCTGTGAACCATTATAGACCTTTTTATTCAGTTTAAGTTATCTCAGGAATTTTTATCTAGCACCAAGCTGGAGACTGAAGTTTGAACACAGGGCATTGGCAGGGCTCACAGTTCTAGCCTATAGTATTCACAAATAGATTGATGTCACTATGAAAAGGCCTTGGGAATCTGGGTTTTTCCACTTCCTACCATGTGAGGACGTAGTAAGAAAGCCCTCAGCAGTGGCGGATACCTTGATGCTAGTCTCGAGAACTGCGGGAAATTATTTCCCATCTTAAAAAAATTCTCTAGCATGCATTTCCTGCCACAAAATAATAAACTAAGAGAGTTTCTTTTAGGGCTTTGCTTGGTATGAGAAAAGCAAACATTTTTCTGGTCACAGATTTTCATGTTAAGTGAGTATATAGTAAAAGAATAGTTGTAATTATCGGAATGATGGAACATGCACCCGTTCCAATAAGTCTTGACCAATGACTAAATATTTCAAAAATATTTATATGACAATATAGAGAATGTTCACAAAACACTCGCTGTCTATTGGTAGTTGTGTTCTCAACTGTGTCATAAGGACCTTGAGGCTTAAAGGTAATTATGTTGCACACCACAGCAATTTTAAGCCACAATGTATTAAAGTAGGTTTAATCAGCTCTGTGTGGTTGGTTGACTTTTAATTTGACTCTGTCATCTTGGCCCATCCTTTAGTGAATGTTTAGCTGCAAACTATAAATTACAAGTGGCCAAATGTTGCAAACACTGTCATTCCATTTCCCTGAAAGCTACTCCATATGGTCCACTTGGCTATTGAGTCGTCCGACTTATCCACAACAACATTGTGTACTGGCCATGCCATAGACTGCTTATTTCTTGAAGGTCAAGTTATTGAACATGATGAAAAAACTTTAGTCACAATATTGGTTCACAACCAAGCAATCACAACTTCCAAGCATCTGGAAAGGAGGAAATTTTCTTGATATTATAAGCAATATCAGTTTTGTTCTGTTTTATGTTATTTTTTTATTTTTCTATGTTGGTTCTAATCACTATTCTGCTAAAGCTGTGGTGGCACATGCCAGGAAGATTCATAAAGAAGGGGGAGGCCGAAGGAGCACGTGATTAGTTCCAATTTTCAACCCAGAAATCCAAATTTCATCTCATCCCTCTAAAGCATTTACCTAATTGTTCTATTATTAATAAAAACTCCCCAGGCAGAGGCAGAGGCAGGCAGATCTCTGTGAATTCGAGGCCAGCCTGGGCTACACAGTTCCAGGAAAGGCGCCAAAGCTACATAGAGAAACCGTGTCTCGAAAAACCAAAATAATAATAATAATAATAATAATAATAATAATAATAAACTCCTCCAGAATTAAACTGTGATAAAAACCCCAATAAATCTAAAGAACAGTGGAGGAACAATAGACTGACCCTACTCTCCACATTTTCCAAGCCAAAAAGCCCCCAAATCTTTTCCCGCTCCTCCTCTCCCTCTTTATGGGTCTCTATCTTCCTCTGAGTACACCAGAAAACTCTATGGTGCATTCTGACCATTTGAATGTGAACTCTGCCCTCTGAACCAAGGCCCAATTCCATTGGCAGTCTCTGAGTGACAACACAAACAAATCTCCTGCAACATCCATCTTCCCGATTCTTTGTGAATTTGTGGATGTTTTAATAAGTTCTTACAATATGTTAAAATACACAGTTATCTATTACCTTCTGTAAGTTTAGCAAATAGATTCAGCTGTCTTAAAATTGATCTGTGGTAGCTCAACTCCAACAAATACTATTTGATTGAAACAAAAAATAACACTACTCTGTAGATAGTTTTAAAGAAAACCTTCATCAAATGCATAGCAAGTCTGAAAAAAAAAGAATTCGATGCCTGAAAATGCATCTTTCAGGGATCCCATGCCTGACAGTACCTTGATGATCAGGAACCAAAAGCTAGAGAGCCCAAAGACCTAGAGTAGAACCAAACACAACTTGCCAAAAAAGAAGAAGAAAAAGAAAGATCTTAATGATGTTATGCTATACTCATAGATTGGTGCCTACCTTAGACTTCATCAGAGAGGCTTCTTCTGACACCTGATGGGAGTGGATGCAGAGACCCATATCCAAATATTAGACAAAGAATGCTCAGGTTGAAGTTCTCCAACAGGTTCCTCCCCTAGGAGCTCAGGGAACCCTGTGAAAGAAGGGGAGAGGAATCACAGAAGCCAGAGGATTCAAAGATATTATGAGAGCACATCCTGGGGAGAAGCCAGAGGATTCAAAGATATTATGAGAGCACATCCTGGGGAATCAACTAAGCAGGACTCATAGGGGCTCACAGAGACTGAAGCAGCAATCATGGAGACTGAATGGGTCAGCACTAGGTCCTTTGCATGTATGTTATGGTTGTTGGTTTGGTGTTTTTGTGGGACTCCTGACAGTGGGAATAGGGATGTCTCTGGCTCTTTTGTCTGGTCTTGGGAATGAAAAATGTTTACTATTTTGTAAACTTAAAGTAACAAAAGCATAAGTGGGTGAACTTGAAGTTTTGCTAAATTCCCACACAATCTCTACTTAATTTAAGGTGCCATTTTGATAAATTACCATTGAATTTGTATTTCTATTCTGGTCTTTGAGGGGGCCAGGCAAATACCATGGCAGCCTGTCCAAATAACTCAGTTAAGAACTGAGTCTCTATCCCTGCTTCTTGATACTGAGTAGGCAGTTTCTGAGGAAGATTTTGCCACAAACAAAGGACAATCTATCTTCAATGCTCCTGGCAGCAGGGAGGATGGAGATATAATGTACCAAACATGAACCACTGAGCCAACCCCCACAGTCAGGGCTTACTAGGCATGTCAGCCCCCACAGTCAATAGCTCAAGATGATAATCTAAGAACAACAAAGCCTAGGACTTGTCCAGGCTTGCCCAAAAAGGGAAAAGCTGTAGCCTTAACCAGCCTCTGTAGGCTTAAAAAGCCTAGCCAGTTAGAACATACTGGTATGATTGCCACTTGCCTAAGCCAATCGTCTCTGAGATGACCTAATCAACCTAGGAACTCCCCTGTGCTGTGCTTAAAAATAGCCTGTGATCTTCTCTCTGGGTCATGGCCATTTTGCCTTTGTGTAGGCTGGATGACCACAGCATGCTGGTATCTTTCTCGAGACAAATGCTCTTGTTGATTGCACACAAGACCTGGATGATGGTCTTTTGTGGGACTTTTAGAGGACCTTAATAGTCTTCAAACATTATATAATTTGCATTTTTAGAATTTATTAAATTCCTTAATGTTTTAAATTGAAATTTTTATCTCTATAATTTCATTGATCTTTCTGTTGGTGATTTTACATTACTATTGATGTCTTTGTTTATAGCGTAGGTAAATGTTTTCCCATATAGCACATCAAAGAAATTTTCAAAATTAAAATTGTGAACTAGAGATATATTCTGATAAAGGAAAAAAAATCAGAATACTGTACAAGTAATATTTAATGAAAAAATTGTAAAGATAGAACTTATAACATACTTAAAGAACCTATGTTGCTATGAAGCTATAAAATAATTATTTTGAGATTTTTTTTTATTCCAGAGGAAAAATCACTGTAATTTTGCATCTTATTACTGCCAACAGTAATCATCACTTTTCATTAATTTGGTTTAATTTGTGGAGGTCAAAGTGCCAACTACTAGAAAGAAAAGTGACCTTTTCTCTGAGGTAAGGCTTGCAAAACAACTCTCTTTGGCAGTGTGAGCTTCATTCTCATTGTAGGATTGTGTTGTTAAATTTTTCAATCCAAAATATGAAAGGACCAATCTAAATTAAATCTGGGTGGAAGACACATAGAAGCAGCTGTTAGAGGGAGGCTGAGAGCAGAGATAAATATTGAGGTTATATTATTTTTTTTTCCAATTTGTATTTGTTTATAGCATAGATGAAGAGATTGAAGAATTCTCTTTTTTAAAAAGGCACTCCTTTATGTGTTCTTGTCAAGTCACAGTTTGAAAGTCTGTATGCTTCTTATGCTGACACTATTTCCCTCTGCCTTGATGGGGTTGCAACAATGGGTCAGAAACTGCTAGGGTGAACTGCAGGAGAGCCCAGCTCTTTTGTCAAGGCAATAATATTAGCAAAACCATATATAGACAGGAAATATCAAGAAGGTTATTAACATCCCCTGGAGAAGGAGGGTAGAGAACAGCCCCATCCTTTGATCTGAGACCTAACCATGACTCCCTGCTGCAGGAAGTTGACAGATATAGGAAGGGAAATCTTGCTGGGGCTGGGGATTACAGAGGTGTAACTCTCTTCAGCTGTCTCCCATGCTGATGTAGGACTTTCCAGTGATTCCGTTTATGTCAATTTGCTTGTGGGCTTATAAGTAACCCTAATTAACTCATTGGTCTACCAGACTAGAGTTGGGCGAAATAATTTCTTTGGTTTGTTAATGTCTTTATCTGGGGTGAAGAGATATTTGTTTATCTCTCCTCAGAAAAAGTCATGTAATAGAAGTTATATTTCAAATAAGTCTCAGCATGATCCTTACAGATAAAGCTACTGACTATAGGAATGAAAAGGGAGCCCAGTGGCTAAGATACCAGTGTGTGTCTCGAGTATGATAGAAGCAAGCCTAGATACTTAGCATTGATTCTTGTCTTTGAATGCCTTCTTCTTAGGCTATACACCTATTCTGTCTAGAAAAATAAGTGAACAGTAAGTTGAAATACATTGCTGATGAAGAGAAATTCAGTGTGAGTCTTATACTTAAGCATAAACTCACCATTACTGTTTTGAAAAGGTATTGATTGAGGAATTTAGAAATATGTCTTATGGACACCTTGGGAAAAAATGAGACAGAGCTGGAAGATGTCTCAATTGATAAAGTGCCTTCAGTGTCAGTATGATGACCTGAGTTAGATGCCCATTGCCCCCCCCCAAAAAAAAACTGGACATGGTAGCATTGCACCCTTAGTTCAGCAAGTAGAGACAAGCATGTCCCCGAAGTTCATTGGCTAGCCACTCTAGCCCAATTGAGAAAGCTCCAGACTCTGTTTTGTTAAATAAAACAAATAAAGAAAAAAAATAAAACAAAAAGCAAAGCTGGAGATCCATCAGAGAAAATCCCAGAGATTAACCTGTCTTCTGCATGCACATGCACACATGAACATCAATATCCACAATATCTGAACCCTGAGCACATGTGGACATACATACACTACACTACATTACCCTACATGCACACACACACACACACACACACACACATACATGCACACACACACACACACACACACACACAAAATCACAAACATATACTCTCTCTCACACACACAGGAGTGGGGGAGAGAACAAGCATTACTATTCATCAAATAAGAAATAAGAACCCGAGAAATTCATATTGGAGATGATTATTTCCAATTTAGAGATGACATGATTAGTTGGTCTCTGTCAAGTCAGAAAGGACTCTTGGTTTGAATATGTGATATCCAAATGTGTTCATTTGCCAAACTTTTGTGATGGCATGAACAATTCCCTGGTCCACTGGGAGGGCTGTGGAGTCTCGGTTATGGTTGGGCATTGAAGAAAGGCAATCAGCTAGGATGCTATTGAGTGAGATCCTTGTTATCTAGCTCTAGGCCCTGACAACTCTAGTAGAAGGGGAAATTCATGGTGCCTTCTCTTACTAAGTTAATATCCCAAAGGGGTTCTGGACTCATCAAATCAAAGTTACACATCAGTCATGTGAGTGTGCAGAAAGAATTTCTATTTTGTTTTAATTTTATTTTTGTCAAAGTAGTACTTTCAAACTGACAAGTCTCATAAGCAAAAGACCAGTAAGACAATACTCGTGGCATACATTCAAGATACTACTCTGGTGAATTGGAAAAACAAAACAGCCATTCATTCTTTTCTTATCTTCAGTCCCTTACAATGTAACTAGCACAGCTCAGTAGCACAGCTCTTCCAATAGAAGTCAGAGTCCTTTTCTATCACCTTGAAGCTGGGATGGACTTGGGACCTCTTTATACAATGCTTTGAGGTGCAGGTGGTACTATGCTTTTCCTAGTCTGGGCTTAGAAGGGCATTGTACTAGTTTCTTTGAGATCCCTGCTGTTCCAAAATGAACAACTCCAGATTAACACAGTGAAGAACAAGGTACCTGTGAAGTAGACAGTGTGATCACAGCCAAGGCTGCAGCAACAACTACAACAACAACAACAACAAAACTAGGCAGTCATACCCCACAGACAGCCTGAAGTTGATGGCTGACACATACACACATTGGAGGATATGCTAGCTGGTTTGGATCTCATGAGCTCAGACACGCACGCTGCGTAAGCGGTTAAAATCTGGAGAAGTTTGCATATAGCAAAGGCTATTTGATGGATTTACACACACACAAAAAAAATGTCATTTTAGCAAGATGCTCCCAGGTGCAAGGTGCTTCACATACTGAACACTTTCTTTTTTGAAATGTGGGTATGGGTTATGGTGAATTTTTTGATCTCATTATAGCTAATTTATATGCTTCCTCAAGAGCACCTGTGGCACTGTGTGTACAGACGTGCTTATAGTGCCATTCTGCCCTTTATTGCCTGAAGAGGCAGCCAAAAAGGGATTTCTTTCCTCTGGCTTCAAGTTATTCTAATGTCACTCTTGCTTTTATCCCAGCTTGCAGATGTAAGTTGATATATTTATTTCCTCATTCCCATTTAACTACACACACTATGTTCTTTTCTCATCTGAACAGCTCCTTAAAGGCTGTTTATTATATTAGCCACACGAGTGCTCTCCCTTAGACAGCAGAGCAATGCAGGTTACTAAAATATTTGTAAAGCCCAGCAAACTGCACAGAAGAAATGCACTTTCAATCCTAAATTAGATTTTTTTGCACCATTTTAAGATATTTTTGTCACACTTGTGTGTCTTGTAGCTTCACTCAACCAATGTCTCTTCTTGTACATCACCATCCATAAGTAAATCTCCCAAATTGTCAAGATATATATCATGTTGACACTGTTCTCCACTAGCTTGGAAATTTATAGAAAAAAGTAATTCTAGTAATAGAAATATTTTCCAATAACCTTTCTTAACTTTATGATGATGATCCTTTTACCCTGACATTATTTAGGCATCATCACTTAATTACATTACATTATTAATGGCATCTGCTTATTTTAATATATCTCTAAGTTCTCCTCGGCTATACTCTGCCATGTCTGAGACTGTGCTGTGTCCATGAATCACACATTACTAAAGCAAAGAGGAGCTTTTAAGTTAATACATATGAAATCCTTAATATGAAGACTTGAAAGCAGTAATAGGCCTATAAACACTAATTAATTCACCATTAGCCAATAAATATTACTTGCTATTATTGCCACTAAAATCACTGTTAAGATGAGAAAAAAAAGGCTGCTACATAAATATTCTCAAAAACATGTTTTATGAGTTTATAAAATCCTGTCTGTGTCATTTATAAAATATTGTCAAGTGCCTCCTAAACACACAGGTAATGAATGTGGTGGGAACGGCAGGACTCTTGTGTTCTCATTACTGACAGTGCTTAATGAATTTAGAATATGCATAAATGCATATTTTATATACATACTGAATATTGTATAGTTATTCCACCTTGCCTTCTTAGGTGGGTCAGCCTTTCCCTAGCTTTTGCTATAGTCAGTGTTCTGATTAGGGAGGATTTGCATGTATGAGTGCATACACTAGAGGGAAATGAGACTCTTAAATGTCCTGTAGAGTGAAGGGGTGTGCAAATTTTTCTGTGGGAAATCAGGAAACAGGAAAATGGTTAAGGGAAGGTGGACAGGGAGCGTGAATGCAGAATGAGAAAGGAGGAAAGAACAAAGAAAGAAGGAAGGAATTAATAATGCTGAATATTATTTTTGGATAGATCGCTTAATAGATCATAATCAGTTTAGTAAGACTTTCTGATAATCAGTGTATGTTTTTGTTTTAGTGTATCTCAAATATTGTATTATATGTATATAAATAAATAAGTAAACTATTTCACCTATAGGTAAATGTCAATTTTATAGGTATAGGATCAGTCAATTTAATGTTCATGTATACTGACTTGCCTACTATATGTTTCTTTTCTTTTCTTGCTTTTTCTTTCCTTTTAGACAAATTCTTACTGTGATGCTTTCATCCTCATCCTCTAGATTCTACCCTCAAAATGCTGTAATTTCAATAGTGTACAGTGGATCTTCTATACTGTCATTTTCTGACATTAGCAAATATACTTTACTGTAGATAGAAAATAGAGGAAGTTG
>CABHPQ010175275.1:0-47064 GCA_902168405.1 Peromyscus aztecus | reverse complement strand
CTTTCTTTCTCTTTTTTTGACAGGCTCAGGCTGTCCCGGAACTTGACATGTAGCTGAGGATGACCCTGAACTTCTGATCCTCCTGCTTCCATCTCCCAAGTGTGAGAGCTAAGATTACAGACATGTACCACCACATACAGTTTCATGTGGTGCTGGTGATCGACCTCGGAGCCAGGTGAGCACTCTAGCTAATGAACTAACTCCTCAGCCAGAATAGGCAAATCCATAAAGAAATTTATTGTTTTTGCCTGGGGCTGGAAGGATTGAAGGGCAATAAGAATGCTTGTTAATGTGGTCCAGGAATGTTTTATGGGGTCATGGAATGTTTTGAAAATAGATGCAGTTATGGTTGAACAATTCTGTGAATACATAAAAAACATTGAACCGTGCATATTATGTAGGTGAATGTGTGATCTTTAAATGAGTAGAGGAAGTCTTCTGTTTCCCTTCCTTTCTCTCCTTTCTTCCTTTCCCTCTTCCTCCTGTTTTTGGTATTGGGATTGAACCTAGAACCTGGAGCATGCTAAGCACACGCTCTACTACTGAACCTCACTCCCTGGCCTGGGAAGGAGGTTCTATATAAGACAAGATGCCTAAAAGTTACGATGTCTAAAGTAGAATTGACAACATAAAATTAAACATTTCCAGTGAAAATACAGTTAAAAGGTCATACATTTATAAGGTAAAGACTGAAAGAACATATTTCAATAAATACAAGAGACAATATCCATTAATAGAAACCATTCCCATGAATGAATATAAAAATCAGACAATCTAAAAGGATGTAGAGCAAACAGAAACAGGTGTTTCACAGAGAAAACCAAATGGCCATTTAAACACTGGGAAAGATGCCCAACCTTATCAAAAATTAGAGAATTCAAACTAAAACAAGACGACAGAATTCCTGTTCCATCAGACTGGCCTGTTAGGTATTGTTGGTATCTGATGCTGTGGGATGAGGGGCAGCTGGTACTCTTTAAGGGCGTGGTTATAGGAATGCTATCTAGACACATCTCTTAATGCCCTCTTGCACTTGGACGAGTGTCTAGACAGAAATGCAGGCACTCACCAGACACTCTCATAAGAACGTTTGCCACACTTGGGTCCCAACAATATGGGTTAGCCTATGATTACATTTCAGTTGATAAAAGGGCAAATTGGACTTTATATGCTGATGTGAAAGACAGCTCCAACAGGTAAAAAGCTGCAAGCCAGAGCATGTAAAAACTCCTATTTATACGGGAAATACAAGGCCCGGGAAACCCGGTGAATATAGGCTAGTAAACATGGGAAAAATCTGCAAGGATGATTAGTCATGAGGTTGTGGCTGCCTTTAAGAGAAAGGTCATATAGCAAAGGATGATTTTCTTTGTTCTTTTGGAATGAGATTACTCGGTATATTTGTTGTGCATATTTAGGGTTTGCAACATGAAACAATAGTATAATATAGAATGTAAAATGGTTTTGTTCGTGAAAAGAGCAGCTAACTCATCAAAATCGTAAGTTAAGAAAAGCTTGTAATACATAAATGTCTACAGCCCGTGGTCCTCATGTCCTACATGAGCACTCCAGAATTATTCATTCTGTGTGTCTGCTGCTTTCTGCCCTTTGACCTGTGTCTCCCTATTGTCTGTCTACCTGACCGGGGCTGCCCTTGTCAATACCGTAGCTTGGTGTGTCCACAATTTTTACTCCTATTTCTTCTCTTTTTGGAGTCTATGTACAAGTGTCTGCCTTATTTTACTTGGCACATGTGTCCTCTGGAGGACACATCTGTGTTGCGGCAAATGGCAAGATCTCTTTTTAAGTCATTCATATATATGCATACAAAACTTCACAGAATCTATCCATTCAGGTTAAACACGATGTTTTATTCTAAATAATCCCTCTTTACATTGATTTTAAAAATAATCTCAACTGTGGCAGAATATGTCTAACAAAATTAATCTTGACCTTTAAAAAATGTACAGTTTAGTGGCACAGGCGCATCACAATGTTGTGCAACCACCCGCCTTCCAAACTCTAGTCTATTAAATCATAGTTTCTATGATAGAGTTTGTTCTGTTTTTAGGAAGTGATTTCTAATTTCTTTGTGTGTGTGTCAATTTGGGATGTGCTTGTGTGCTGTATGGATGTGTGTTTGTGTAGGTGTGTGAAAGAAGACCAGAGGAGCGTGTTGATAGCCTCTTCTATCACCCTCTGCCTGTTACTCTCTCTGAACATGGAGTTCATGGTTTTTCACTTGGTTGGCATCCAGAAAGCCCAGATGTCTGCCTGTGTCTGCCCATCTCAGTGCCAGAGTTACAGGCACATATGAGACCGTGCAGAGTTAGCTGCTTGGGGGCTAGGATATGAACTCAGGTCCTCATGGTTGTGCAGCAAGCACTCTTAACCACTGAACCATTTCTCCAGGCCCATCTGAATTTTTTTTTTGCAATGAGAATATATTATGCTATATGCTTTGAAAAACTAAAATGAATAAAGAAAACATGAAGGAAGAATGGAAAATACCCAGAGCACCTCAGTAGACTCATCATGAATTGATTAGCATTGGCTTATTTTTCCTTTTGCATTAATCTTATGCCTGTGAAGAAAAGAGTGATAAGGAATGTCTAAATGGGAAGCAAGCCCAAACCAGCAACCAGCTCTGATAATGGTAAGTGGGAAAGACGACATGTTGTGTTGACATGTTCTTTCTCTGCATTTCTAAAGTTTCTGGGAAGACAAATGCAGAGCCAAGAGGATGGGATTTAGGATGTGACCTTCATGTCCTAAATGTGGTGATGTGCTGAGACCTTCAGGAAAGTCTGCCTCTGTTCTGTGATCTACAAAAGCATCTCAAAGGAGCCCCCCAATCCTGCCCATCCTTCCATACTGACAGAAACAAACACACTTGAGAATAAGCTCCACATCACCGTTCACAACAGGCCTGAGCAGACACAATCCAAGCGCCCTCACTGAGCTGGAAAATGGAGAAATAAACTGCACTATCTCCTCACAACGGGAACCACTTAGCAACAAGAGCAGCACAACGCCTTGTGAGCATGCCTGGTGAACTTGACATGACTGATTTCCATCGGCATGACATTTCTAGAAAGGGCAAAACCTGGGATAGAAGGCAGAGCAGGCTCGGTTAGGACCAGTGTCTGACCAAAGATAGACTTAAGGGAGGTTTGTGTGACGGATTATGATGATGGTTACATATATATTTACCCAAACAAAAGAACCATTGTATTGTACACTTACTACACACACACACACACACACACACACACACACACACATATAATTTTTTAATTTACTTTTTGGTGTTTTTTGGGAAGAAAGAGTCTCATGCAGCCCAGGTTGGCCTCCAAATTGTTATGCAATCCAGGCTTGAACTCTTGATCCCACTGCCTCAAGCTTCTTGAGAGCTGGAATTACAGGCGTGTGCCATGATTCCTGACTTCCAGTGAATGAGTTTTATGGTGCATCAATTACAGTTCAGTGAAGACTTGAAAACTAAAAGAAATTCACAGTGTGCATGAATCTAGATGTGATGGCACATGCTTATCATCTCAGATACAGGGGAGCCTGAGGCAGGAGGATCATTCAGGAGTTAGAGCCAGTCTCCTCTTAAAAACAAACAAAACTGCTAGGTGGTGGTGGCACACACCTTTAATCCCAGAACTCAGGAGGCAGAGGCAGGCAAATCTGAGTTTGAGGTCAGCCTGGTCTACAGAGCAAGTTCCAGGATAGCCAAAGCTACAGAGAAACCCTGTCTCAAAAACCACCAACCAACTAACCAACCAACCAACCAACCAGCCAACCAACCAACCAACCAACCAACCAAGCAACCAAGCAACCAAGCAACCAAACAACCAACCAAGCAACCAACCAACCAACCAAGCAACCAAACAGCCAACCAACCAAAATCAAAGCCATAGCTATGCAGCCACTACTACACCACACACACAAAAAAAATCCTGCTTTAATTCACAGATTATAGGCAAAACCTAAATAGTGATATAGTCACTGATACTTACATTTGACTAACAAACTGTCAACCTAGATGTCTGTCAGCCCCTCAGTCCTAGTATATCCAGGCACTAATACCACAGGAACTCAATGGGTCACTCAGCAAGGCTTTCCTCAGAGTACTCAATAAAGATTTTAAAAGTATAGTAAAAGCTCTCACACCTGACCATCTTCACATGGCCCATAAACAAAATAAAACAACGATGTGTAAAATACATTAAACTACAATCACCCGCAGTTACAAGTTAACACTAAGAGATTAATAGGCTCTAGAGTAAGATGCTCAATAGAATCTAGAATAAGATGCTCAATAGGATCTAGAATAAGATGCTCAGTAGGATCTGGAATAAGATGCTCAATAGGATCTGGAATAAGATGCTCAATAGGATCTGGAATAAGATGCTCAATAGGGTCTGGAATAAGGGCTCAATGCTGGCCAATCCTTGCCCCCAGAGCTATCCAGGGACTCTCCATTGGTCCTGCTTGGCTTTGGGGTTGCCCCCTCAGAGGCTGGATTTCCCAGGGCAGTGCTGAGGCATTGTCTGCAGGTCATTAACAGATATCCTATAGGTTTCTGTCTTTGAGAACACTTTTAGTTGCTCTCCATTGGAGAACATTAGGAAACAAGTATTTCCTAAGTGGATATGCTGGCTAGTTTCAGGTCAACTTGACACGAGCTAAAGTCACCAGAGAGGAGGGATCTTCAATTAAGAAAATTCCTCTATTGGACTGGAGGCAAGCCGGTAGGGCATTTTCTTAATTAGTGATTGATGGGGGAGAGCCCAGTCAATTGTGGGTGGTACCACCCCCGGGCTACCAACCCTGGTAGTCCTGGCCTGGGTTTTCTAAGAAAACAGGCTTAGCAAGCCATGAGGAGCAAGCCAGTGAGAACCAACTCTACATGACTTCTGTGTCATTTCCTGCCTCCATGTTCTTGCCCTATATGGGTTCCTACCCTGACTTCTTTTGATGAACAGTGATGTCGAAGAATAAGCCAAATAAACCCTTTCCTCCCCAAGTTGCTTTTGGTCATGATGTTTCATCACAACAATAGTAACCCTAACCAGGACACTGGGGATGAGCTACTCACATTAATGCCTAGGCTTAGGTTTTCTCTCTCCTGGCTGACTTAAGCTAGAACCCCACATCTTGGAGGACATGGATTCTGCCATCTCTGTTATACACATCCCTGTTTCTGTCTGTCTCATTAGTTCAGTGACTCCCTTTCCCACATGCCAACCACAACACAACAGCAATAAGCCTGCATCACCCTTTCCATGTTCTCAAGAGAGCTAACTGCTTACATCTGACCACAGGTTCTCTGTCTGCTGCGAATGGATGTCAGTATCCTGGGGTCTTCTAATTTGTTTATTGCTTACAAAACTTGAAAATATTGTGGACTGTCAGAGTTAGAAAAGGGTTTATTTCCTTAGTTCACATGTTTTAAACATATTTAAAAGGGGGCATAAGTGTTTACAACAAACCAAGTGAGCTGACTCATTCTTTTTTAACAACAGTGTGGCATGGATGCACTATAATATAGTCAAGCAATTCTCTACTGATGGACATTTAGGTGGTTTCCAATCTTTTCTTAAAACCATTCATGCAGTAATAACCTATAGTAGTGATGTATAAAGTTACATAAGTGCCACTATGCTATAAAGAGTAGATTTGCAGGTCAAAGTAGATATTGCCACATTGCTTTCCACAGAGGCTAGATTATTTTGTATTTTGACTTACAATCACTGTGTAGGACCTACCCTGGGCTTTATTATTTATTCAATTCATTAAGAAATACACACATTACTATGTCTACATTGAAAAAGATTTTGCTCACTATAGTTCATTTCATGTGGTAGACTTATGCATTTTAGTTCATTGGCTTTAATGCCTGACAGTATTAGATTCCCTGCATGCAACTTAGTTCTTGGCTAATAATTGTTGCTTGATAAATATGTGAATAAATAAACAGTCAGGGAAACATTTGCATGGATAAAATGGGGCCAGAATACTGACTTAGCAATTAAAATTGCTTAAATATATTTTCTCTTAATATTTATCTAGTTTGTGAACAATTTCAGGTAGGTTATTAGAATTGAAAGCACAGAACAACACAGTTTAGCTGGGAACTCAATGAGGAAAGACTCAAGTTGAACCAAGGATAAAGCTTAAAAATGAAATCACAAAATCCCCATCAACAGGTGTGAGAAATCTTCTTTTGGGCTGTTGGTCAGGGTAGTCCAAGAGACTCATAAAGTAATATAGTCTACAGATGTCACCCTTGGTTGCCTCCCAGAAATTGAAGGTAAGTCCTTTTGGTGACACTACAAATTTCAGCCTCAGGACTCAGAGGATTATGAGCTAGGTCTGACCTGAAAACCTCCCTGGGGTATAGTACCAGAAGGTGCTATGCAAAATGCCAAGGAAGAGAAGCAATTAAAACTCCTACCCAGCTGTGACATCTATGAACCACAACAAGGACCAGCATGGCAAGATATTCCTAATGATGCAATAGTGGCACTCATATCTTGGCAGTAACCAACCATTTTCTAATTAGATTTGAGTCTCACTTAATAGGAGAGAAATCATGCCTGGTACTGGAAACCTAAGAGAACCTACTATTGTCACTTTCCTAAACCAGTATAATCCCTCACTTTATTCTAAATATCCCTATACCCACAGAGAAGTGTAGCTCTCATTCCTCATCAAAGAAGATTCTTTTTGCCACAAACGGAGTCTACAACTGTTCAAAATGCAGAGAACAGCTGACTGTGGGGTGCCAGACCCCACTGACACATCCACAACACAGCTCCTACACCTAAGACTCAGAACGTTCTGGAAGGAGTGGAAAGATAGTAAGCGTTCGTTAAAAAGGCCAAAGTCAACATCAGATGTCATCCTCAACCACTCTCCACCTTATTTTTGAGACAAGGTCTCTAACTGAACACTGAGCTCACCAAATTTAGCTAGACTGGACTGTCTGGCAGCAAGCCTCTGGGACCTGCTGTCTACTCTTCCTCATCATGGGGATTACAGAGAGGAAAAAACCAAACAGACAAACAAAAAAACCACACACACACACACACACACACACACACACACACACATATGCACACACACATATGCACACACATACACACACATGCACACATGCAAGCATACACACATACCCCTAAAAAGAAATAAAAAGGAGTAAGGTGGTTTTTGGGTTATTTTTGTTTGTTTGTTTTTTTTGGAAGAAATTAAGTAGGGAAGCTAGGGAACTGAGATGGGCCTTTGAAAGATAGGAAAAAATCAACCAAGAAGGCAGAGGGGGAAGAGTGGAGAGAAAGGTCAAAGTAAGCTTCTCACACAAATGCTCAGAGGGAAGTGAAGATGAGCAGCAGTCACAGACCCTGAGTGAGGCTGACGCAGCAAGGTTGCCTGGCCACCCAGAGACTACACTGTTTCATTTTATATTTTCTACAAGGGGCCATTTAGCTGCTGATACTCAACTCCACAAAATGGCTGACTGGAAGCAGGAAAGCAGTAGATATCCAAAGGACTCATCTCACCCCTCATTAATAAGCTTTGGATGGAGATTTGCCCTAAAATTGGAGTTGATGACTAGCAGGGCTCTTTATTTAGACAGATGATCCATTTTCCCTAAGGACATTTTAACACTGCGATTGAGAGTCTTGTATGGATCACGTGTGGTCCTGGCTTGCTCTTAAGAACATGTCCTCAACCTGGCTCTGATACCTCCTCTCCTTCCTAAGGCATGACAGATCCTAGTATGTGGGCCCCTCACTCACGCCTTCTTGTTCCCGTGAATGTAGAGGCAGTGTATACCATGCTGGGTACAAAGACCCCGGGCAACTCCTGCTACACCTGCTTAGGCTGCCCTCGGGAGCAGAGACGGAAGTTCAGAAGCAGGTACACCTGTGTCAGTCTACCCTGCAGCGATGAGGAGGTCACACAAATCAGCCCTGACCTTGATCACCAAACGGAAAGTATAGAACTTCCATGCACACACATCACAAAAGGAAGACAAAACGAAACAAAGGGACAATTTCTTACTTTAGGATTCAAGTCAAAGAAGGTATAGTATTTAAATCTTAACAGCAGCTGCTCATCCTCTTGAATGTTTTGTTCCATGAGGGATCTCGAGGAATCCAGCCAACTAGGAAACAACAGGTTAGGGTTTAAAAACAGTCCACTCCTCGAACACACCCACCACATTGTGTTACATATTGCATATTACATAAACATAGGCAGGACAAACAATATCAACAAAACCAGTGAGCACATAATAGCTTATATTTGCACCCTACCTTACCAGTGTTCCCCCCCCCCCTCCACTCCTCCAAGACAGGGTTTCTCTGTGTAACAGCCCTAGCTGTCCTGGAACTCGCTTTGTAGACCAGTCTAGCCTTGAACTCACAGAGATCCGCCTGCCTCTGCCTCCCGAGTTCTAGGATTAAAGGCGTGTGCCACTATGTCCAGCTATGTTACAATTTTTAAGATAAAAAATATTCTCATTGACACATGAAAAAGTAAAGGAGCTAGGAGGGTTATTCATTAATATTTCCTTCCTTCCTTCCTTCCTTCCTTCCTTCCTTCCTTCCTTCCTTCCTTCCTTCCTTCCTTCCTTCCTTCCTCCCTTCCTGAATCTCACTTTGTAGTCCAAGCTGGCTTTGAACCTGTGATCCTCTTGCCTCAGCTTCCTGAGTGTAGACATGTACCACCATGCCTGGCATTATCTCAGTGTAGTAAATGAAGTGACCAAGTCTCCGTGAATTAGATGATTTATGAGGGTTACAGCTCCACAGTGGAGCCAGCATGTAACTCTGTATCTCTGCCTGCCTGTTCTGCTACTCCACTGTGGCCAGCCCAAAGCAACGCCTAGCTTAGCCACTGTCCAGCCTTTTGACAAACAACATGTCATTGCCATCTACAAAGTTCATGCACAACAGAGTTACAAAAATTTGAAAAAACTCATGATTTAAGGAACTTTATAATTTTGTGTTAGGCTGCATCATTTGTGATTATCTTGCGCATGTGTGGCCCATAGGCTGTGAGTTGGACATGCCTAGTAGACCCTTCTACAATGATGGGAAAAGTCCTCCTTGTTCTGTGCAATGCATTAACCTCTAGCTGGATGTGGCTATTGAATATTTAAATTTGAGTAATGTCGCATCTTAATTTTAACTAAGGAGAAGCAGTGTTCTATAAAATATAGCACGAGCTGAATTGACCACCTTCCATGTCTCTAGCAGGTTCATAGAGGCCACCAGGCATATATACTACTCTGTGTTCCCCAGGACTCTTTTCACACCTGTAATAGCAGCAAGAGGCACAGTCATGGATGATAAGCCATTGAATTATTTGAAGACAGTTTTCTCATACTTTTAAGGTACTGAGATTGTGGGAGCCCGTTTTCAGGTTCCTCGTGGCTTTACCCAGCAGGTCCGCATAGAGGATGATTAGGACCACGGGCCTGAGTGCAGGTGTCTGAGATGGTCTGCACTTGGCTGTGCTGGGGGAGGGGGGGAGGTCTTTTGCTCCACCCCCTTGGCGTCTCTATAAAAACCCTGGGGCAGAGACAGTCGGGGCCGTTGGAAAAGGTTCCAGGCCCTCTTGAGGCTATCCTTTATTTTCTATCTGTTTATCTCCACGATATTCTCCGCAATAAATCCTTCTATCTAATATTTCCTGCTGCTCACACTCAAGAAAACTCTGGGGAGCTGTGGGGTTGGTGGGTAAACGCCCCACACGAGACTACCATAGTTTGTGTTCATCCCCCTTTTTTTTTGTTGTTAAAGTTAGCACTCTGAATTTTGCTAAGGAAGCATAATGCCCATGCCTATTAACTAAAAAATTGGATAGCCCCCAGCTCTTTAACACCTCTTGTGTATGGACACCTGTAGATGGAAGTTTCTGTCCCACCTGGTCCCACAGCCATTCCGTCGCAAGAAAACACACAGAGGCTTATGTTAATTATAAATTGTTTGGTCTATGGCTCAGGCTTCTTAAATTAACCCATTTCTATTAATCTATGTTTTGCCACATGGCTTTGTGGCATTACCTGTGTTCCATTACATCTTGCTCCCCTGCTAGCTAGCGCTCAGTGTCTCCCCCAACTCCACCTTCCTTCTCCTCATATCTTTGCTTAGATTCCCCATTTGGCTCTATTCTGCCTTGCCATAGGCCATAGCAGCTTCTTTATTAACCAATGAGAGCAACACATATTCACAGAGAGACCATCCCACGGCAGACACCGTTCAGACAGGAGAAAGATGGAGCGCCCCCCCCCCCCCGCCCCCTTACCCTGCATTCATCTTGGCTTTGTCCACCAAAGATCGAGGCTGGAACATGTCGGCGAGCACATCTGGTGGTGGAGGAGGCTGGCTGAAGGCCAGAACACTGCAGTTTTGCTCGGTCAAAGGGCTGTCACCGAACCAAGTCATAGTGGATAAGGCTGGCGTCCCGTTGATGGGGTCATATGTGGGTGTCATAGTTTTACTGTACAAGCCAGGGCTTACTGTGAGGCAGGCAAATGATAGGTGATTCGGGTTAGGAATATTTAGAAGAAGATTATACTAAAATGAATTTTGATTCTAAATGTATCATAGGTGATTCGGGTTAGGAATATTTAGAAGAAGATTATACTAAAATGAATTTTGATTCTAAATGTATCAGGAGTCAGGAGAGTAGGGAGATCAGTTGCATAAGTAAAGATCTTGCCTGGTGTAGCACGAATCTTAAAAGGTCTTATTAATAAAAACAAACCCAGTGCCAGGTATTGGGGTGAACGCTGGAAGATCAGAGAAGCAGAACAAGCCACAGCTAACCTCACCTCGCCAGTTCCTCAGCTGATCCTGTTTCCTCAGACTGGAAGCCTCTGAGTCCTCATCCAAATAGATCTCAGCTGAACTGCTGCTCAAAAGCCTAAAAGCTTAACCAGGCTCTAGTTCCTCGTCCTCATGCCTTAAATACCTTTCTGCTTTCTGCCATCACTTCCTGGGATTAAAGGCTCTTGTTACCATGCCTAACTGTTTCCAGTGTGGCTTTGAACTCACAGAGATCCAGGCAGATCTCTGCCTCTGGAATGCTAGGATTAAAGACGTGTGTGCCACCCTTTTCTGGCCTCTATATCTAGTGGCTGTTCTGTTCTCTGACCCCAGATAAGTTTATTAGGTTGCACAATATTTTGGGGAACACAATACCACCACAGCCTGGGATCCCAAAGATGTAAACATTTCCAAGAATCAACACAGAGAAATGTTGGTAAGTCAGTACTTTCCAGCCATTCAAAGTTCTCTGTTTCTTGGTGCTATCAGCAAACTGAGAACACAGACACACAGTGTCTCAGACAGCAAGGAGCTACATTTCTACTTGTAAGACCCCAATAGTTGGCTACCTTGCCATTACCTCTGAACACTGCTCAAATCCCCCTTTTATTCTTTGTATCAGAATATACTATACGAGAAAGCCCTTGATATTGCAAGAAAGCTAGAGACAGTTGTTTGATACAGGAAGAAAAGTATATACCTTCTCAAAATCTTTACTGCCTTTCCTTTACAAGCCAATGAAGCATGCTTAAGAAAGAGCCACACAAAGGCAAACCAGGAAAAGAAAAAATATATTTAAATTATCCAAATTATCTTCTTTCTTAAATGTACTTTTTCACCCACAATTCATGGCCAGATGTACTAGCATTTTACAACATAAGACATACAATTAAAACTGTGAGTTACTAAGCATACCTAAAGTAAAAGTCTAAATTAAAAAACATTTGAAACTTAACTATGTATCTCCTTTTCAACTTGTCTGTTGATCCTTCAACAACATTGGTCCTTCTTTGTTTGGAGAGAAACTGAGGGGAGGGAGCGAGGAAGAGAAAAGAGGAGAGGGGACATAGATCTCCTCTGCTGCTTTAAGGGTTGGGGTGGGGGGCTCCCTTAGATCTGCTCATGCAGTCAGTTCATGAACTGCTATATATGGAGAGAAAGGGGGCAGAGGGAGGGAGGGAGAGAGAGAGAAAGTCAGGCTACAGTCACATTTGAAACAGCCCCTTACCTGGGGAACCGGAGCTTGTTGAAGAACTGTCCAAGGTCAGGACGTCTTCAGCCACTGGCTCTTTATTATTTTTGTCCTTCTTCTTTTTTTTCTTAGAATAGTCACCAGAAGGCTTTAACAATGAAAGTTCTTCTGGTCTTCTAATATCTAAAATAAAACAAAGTAACAACTAACACAAACAAAAAGTGAGAAAACTGAGAAGAAAAGGAATTCCTCCTGAGACTCAGCTGTTCTGTGTATTTGACAGGTCTTAGGGGATTGTGGCTGCAAATAGAAGCCACTGCATCCCCTTTGAAGGAACAAAGACCCTCAGTTGGAGAAGGACAAATAGTGGCAGAAGGTTAAGTCTAGTGCAATTTCTAGTTTGCATTTTAATTTATGATGAAAATATTTTAAATACACCCAGAGCGAAGGGACCGGTGTAACACCCTCTTTATGGGTTTGCTATCCGACTTCAACCACTGTCAACACTGTGTGGCTCCGGTGTCATCCATGAGCAAGCAGTTTTTCTCCTTTCCTTCCCTTTCCATCTCAGTCTCTCTCTTCAGTTTTGGAAATAACCATGAAGGGCCCCGCATCCTTTTTTTTTTTTTCTTTGTGGACAACTGACTCTGCGTCTTTTTTTTCTCCTATACAAAGCCCACCATTTCCTGCCATCCCCGTGGAGCTGTCCTCATGTCCTGCCTTGTCTTCTGGGTCACTACCATTTCAGTGTGTGCCAACCTGACTTCCAACATTTTAAGAGCATTTGTGTGTCTGTCAAGAGCTTGTGCTGGCAGCTAGCCACGTTCTGCACCGCCCACCTCCACCAGTCCATGTGAGAGGATTCATGCTCTCCAAGAAGGGCCTTCAGTGGTATGGTAGGCTCCTTCCTTAGCCCAGAGGTCCCAGAGGTCCTGGCTGCCCACAGTGTAACACTCTTACCGGAAAGCCAGGTGTTTACAATCACTTCCCTGCATCTGTATTCCACACAGTATCTCCAGGCATTAGGACTCCAGTTCTAGATTCCTTATCTCAGAGTCTGCTTCTGAAAAACCTCAGCTGTGACAACCCTTCCCCAGTTCATCCAAGAGTGCAACTGTGATCAGAGCCACTGATAACCCACAGAGCAGCTTTAATCCAAGGAAGTGGCTGCTTTAAGGGTCCTGGTACCTCTCTCTTAGATCCTCTCATCCGGTCAGTTCACGAACATGGTGCCCAGAGGCAAGGGCAACTCGGCTGACTCTCCCCATCATCCTGGATGCCTGACTGTCAGGCTATAAAACACCTGCAGCCATCCCAAATGTATACTCTATGCGCACCTGACAACTTAAATATTAGAGTGTACGCATTAAACAAACAACAAAGTGAAACTCTTCTGCCCAAGATCTGTGCCTCTTCTGTTCTTCAGGGGAAATTGCCATACTGCCAAATCTGAGCTAGTGCTGATTGATTAGACTTAAAAGCCATGGTTAGAGATGCTGAGCAGAGGTCTCCCCTCATGCATCTTCAAAGCCACAGCTAGAGAAGAGAGCACCCGACTACTTGGCCTCAGCTGTGACATGTCACCTAGTCCCTGTGGGGTATGGAAAAGGCCTTTTCATATGACGACTTACTTGGTGTTCGAATCCTCACTAGATTACTACTAACAACAATGTGTTCTTGTGCTTCATTTACCCCCACATGTCAGGACACTCCAGGAACTTGTGCTCTGCAATGGACTGTTCCATGAATTGGTTGGTTCACTAAACAGCTACTGGGCAGCCGATGTGTGCCAGACATTGATATGCTGAGGTAGTGGTTTCTGTTCTAATCCCATTTCAGGCTATCAGAACCCTTAATGTCTAACGTGGGCATTCCTAAATCTGTGGATACTTTCCTTCACTTGCTCTACCTCCCATCCTGTTTTAACACTCTCTACTCTTTTCCTTGCTTATTTGCTGACGATCCATCTCGTCTGTTTCAAAGGGCAAGATTTCAGTGATCTTCATCACAGTGTCTACCATTCACCACATTACCTGCTGCACAGCAGGCCTCAATGAGCATTTTTGAGTGAATGATTAAAGCGGCTTATAGTTTACTGGAGGAGGGTGAATACTTAGTGATGTGTAATATTCGGTGTTCACATGCTGGGTGATGATGCATAATATTCTTGGTACCAACAAAGGAAGACACCCACACATTTTCAAGAAATAGGAAATAAGAACCATTCATGGTACAAGGGTCCCTCTTTCTACTGTGTATCATAAAGAAAAAAAAATAATCGGAGTAGGTTATCCCTGTGATACTATACCACGAGACACCAAATCATCAAGTGAGCCTGATGGCCCCTGCTGGTAATCCCAGTGTTTTTCAGGCTGAGGCAGGAGGATCACAAGTTAGACGTAAGCCTTGACTACATAATAAGATCATATTTAAAAACCGAACAAAAATAAGATTGGGCTGCTATCTACAAATACTTTTAGTGTGTGTATGTGTGTGTGGTGTATATGCAGATATTTGTGTGTATGCAGGTACACATGCACCTGTGTGCACATGTGTGTGAGGCCAGCAGACGTCCTTGGTGTCATTCCTCAGAAGTCATTCACCTGGTTTTTCTTGAGACAGTGTCGTCAAATAGGGCAGGTTAGTTGGCCAGTGGACCCCAGGGATCTGCCTACCTGTTTGCTCATTGCTGGGATTACAAATGTATGCCATTGGGCCCATTTTTTTAAAAAAAATATGGATTCTGGGTATTGGCAAGGCAAGCCCTGTACTCATAAGCTCTCTTCCCCAAGAGTACTTTTCTGCTTAAGCTTCCTAAGTGACTTTTGTAGACAGAGTATTTACAGGAGCCAAAGTACTAGTGAAGGAATTGAAGTGTGCGGTACCACCACCCCAAAGACAGAGATGTGTCATAATGAAGGATTCGACAGAACTCCCATCCTTTGGTCTGTCTTAACATCTGAGTGTGGTTTGGAGGAATGAGTTTGGAGAAGCACTCTTAACATGACCACTTCTACTTACAAGTGTGCTTTAAACAATTGCAAGCTCGTGGAACTGGCTCTGACGTGTGCAAATAGTGCTCCTTTCATCTCCTTCCACCTGAACAACTGCAATGCTCTGCTCTGGGCTTTGGAGTGTGCTTCCTTGTAAAGGAGGGTTCTCCAGCCAATGCCTGAGGCAGGCAGAAAGCACAAGGAATTTTCCTGTTTTCCTTTGCCAAGAGTCTAAAGGGCACGGTGGCCCTGGCAGGGAACTCACTCAGCACTTTGCAGATGTCGGCCACAGCCTTAAACACCACGGCTGAAAAGCTGACTCGCAGCCGCACAGTCTTGGCGTTGGGGAGGCGAAGGCGGAGCATTTTATGCTGCGGGGTGAAGAGGAGCTTGGCGTCGGCCTGGACTCCACACTTGTCCAGGGTCCAGTGGGTTTTCAGAAGCCAGCAGCGCTTCTGCTCCCACCACAGAGCAAAGTCTGACCAGTCTTGGGCTATGTCTGCAAGAGTGGAAAACACAGTCAAGCGTAGGCGAAGAGGCCAAGCACGCAGGTTCCAGACACCCCAGTCCATTCATGGGTAAAGCACTAACCTTTAGCTTACAATCTCTGTTTATGGCTCACGGCGGCTCAACAGTTCTTAGCTCCCTTCCAAAGTCTCCCAGGAGGGGCAGGGAACAAATGGTGTCTGAACTCTACCCTCATTTATTTTCAAGTGTCATAAAAAGACATAAAGCAACATTTTTGTTCTGATGAGTGCTAAACCACACCCCCAATCCCTCTGTGCACCAATCTTCATTGTTTAATCAGTCTTAAACTCTAATAGAAATGAGTCCTCTCACTATTGGAACACAAGGGAACACTGCTGGTCTCCACAGGCCACACAGAGCACAGAGAGCCGACAGTTCACTCTTCTCAGCCATGTCCAGTTCCTCTAGCAACTTTATATCTGCAGTTTGCAAAGCACCTGCGTCGACATCAGAGCTGTACAGTCTCCCCTGCAGTGTGGGCATCTACACCTAGACTTGCCTTCGACATCAGTAACAAAGGTGAAACTTCCCTCCGCCAGTATAAAGTCAAGCCTATCTTTATTTTGCTAAATTAGGAGATATCAATATTTTAATTTACTTATTTTTCTCTCTGTGAATACTGCCTCTTCTTTAATTAGAAAGCCCCTCCTCTCAATGTTCTTAGTGGAAGCATCGGATTATTTTGGAAGGCGATGAATCAGTAACTGTTCTCTGTGGTATAGGCTATATCTGCTGTGGTTGGGATAAGGCTTGAGTGTTCCCAAGACTTCGTGAGTTGAGGTTTGATCCCCACTGTTAGGAATGAAGAGGGTGGAAACTTAATCCAACCACTGTGTTGGGAGATGGAGCCTTTGGAAAGTATGTAGAATTAGGCATGACCATTAGAGTGCAGTCCCTCTGGTCAACTCTAGTGGCTTTATAAGAAGAGGCAGGAGAGAACCAGGCACACACACACACACACACACACACACACACACACACCCCTTGCTTCATGCTATAGAGTCTTGTAGTCTTCTGTCATCAGATGTAGTCCTGAGACCTTTAGCCAGAACCATTTGCCAAAATAACCCTCTGTTCTTTACAGTCACCTAGACTCAGGTGCTTTGTTATAACAACAAAGGAATGAACTAACGCAATCTTCAACAGTAATATCTACCAAGAGATAATGATTGTTTATTCCACTACCTATATGAAAAGAAAATCAAAACTCAAATGTTCATCAATGGACAAGTGGATAAATTGTGGTAGGTTCACGTAATTGAATATTATATAACAACCAAATTAGATTAACCCAAACTATATGCAACAATATGGATTTCTTTCGAACATGATATTAAATAAATAAAGCAGTTGTATAAGAGTATATCCTGTATGAGCCCATTTATATGAAGCTTAAAAACAGCAAAATGAGAGGCCAGGACAGTGGTTGCCCTTGGTGAACCATTGATTGGGGGGGTGAGTGGGTAGCAAGTAAGGGCTTGAGAGGGGATCAGGTAATGCTCTTTCTTAATTTGGGTGATGATCATGTGAATATGGACATGAGATGCACATGAGAAAAGACCTTTATCTCAGTACAAATGAGAAACCAGCATCCAAGGTCTCAAATAGATGCACAATAAAACATTGACGAAGACTTCTCTGTCTTTGTTGGTGGACGAGTGTAAAAAGGCCCATTAACAGCAAGCTGAGTTTAGCATGAAGTTATCAAGTGTTAATAGAGAACGGACTCAGCAGTCTAATGCCATGCCACCTAAGATCACCATGGATGTCACTGGTGGGACGGCCCTTGACCTTGCAGGAGTATAGCATTCTACCTTCTTGAGAGTTTTGGTCTGCCACCAAAGACTCAAGTCTTTGCAAAGGTGGCTGGATTCACTTGGAAGCTCTTGTGTAGTCCCTCTTCTTCTCTCTGGGGGAAACCAGTGGTGAGGAAGAGGAACATGCTCTCAGGAAATCTAGGCACCTGCCATGGCATGATGAAGTAACAGAGAGGGGTCCAAACCCAGAAAACCACAGAGAAGGAGTGACTTACTCATCTGTTCCACCAACTTGAGCATCACTCCCCCAATATGCAGGTCTCCCGACACCCTCAGTGTGATGTTTTTCTGCTGCTTTTCAATTGCATGGTCAACCTGGACCACAAGCTCCCAAGAAGCAGATGCAAAGTCACTGGACGACAGCATTGTGGCACAGGCAGGTGTCTTTAGGGACAAAGACAAGCATAGGTCAGAATGGCAGGGGAAAGTGGAAGGTGCCAGCAGGTTGTCAGAGGAAGGCCATTGCTTTTTTTTTTAAATTAATTAAATTAATTAATTAATTTTTTTCCGGAGCTGAGGACCGAACCCAGGACCTTGTGATTGCTAGGCAAGCGCTCTACCACTGAGCTAAATCCCCAACCCTGCTTTTTATTTTTATTTTAGATTCTTGTTCAAAGAATTCTGCAAGGTTCCTGGTACCTAGATACTAAATTAGGATCCTAACTGTATATACAAAACTTACAAAAATAATCCCAGTTATTTAAAGTTCTATATTTTCTTTTCTCCACTGCGGTATATATTTTCTTTGTCCACATAATGTATCAATCTTCATTTTCCCTTTCTACTACTTTTTCTTGACTTTCTCTGAACTATTTCAACAAAACACAATAAACTATGGCAATCCTCCAGCGATCTGAAGTACCCTCCATCTTTACTGAGATATAATTTGTGTGTGATAAAGCGTACAGACTTTAATGTAACAGTTTAACACATTTTTGCATGCAAATTATACTTCAATAAAGTCAATTCAAAGAAGCTTTCCATTAAAACCATTTCCCACTGAAATCTTCTTTCGTATCTCTAATACACCTGTGTTATTATATTTCTCCCAGTAACACTCATGTCTTCTGGTATGAGAAAATATAAAAACTCAGCAAAATAACTGCATATTAGTTATTATCTTACTTTAATGTACACAATGGCATAGGCACGTGACTATAAATTATTGCCGTATATTAGATTTACTTAAGCTATTTTCTTTCTATAGTGTTGGGTGTCTAACCGAGGGCCTTGTGACTTGAGTCAAATGATCTTGGCACCGTGCTATAACTCCCAAAGCAAGTTACTTTTTTTAAAGCACACAATAATTGAATCATAAATTACATTGATTAAAAAAATATTTTTTTGGGGGGCTGGCACCTTGCAATCTTGCTTCAGCTTCCCAAGTGCTGACGTGACAAGCGTGTGCTGCCACTCTTGGCTCCATATCACTCTTTGTGGTTGTTGTTTTGTTTTTACACATTTTTTTTTTGGGCAAAAGATTAAAAATCATGAGTGATGGGCAAAAATTTAGTCTTTAAGATAGGGTAGGAAGTTCAAACCCATGATTTCCTCCTAACTGGAGGCGCTCAGGACAGAAAACAAGTAGAATCTAGACTGAGATGACCTGGTGATTTCGGGAACATCAGAATCCTAAGCAGGCAAGACTTCAACAAAACTTGCGATGTTGGCTCAAATGACATTGCTAATCGGGGTTTTTAAGAAGATTTTAACTGAAGGCCATGCTTCTCAAAGCCTATCTTGAGGGACCCACTGCACTCATTTCCTAAGGCAGCACTCCTGACCATGACCCAATCTCTGGGGATCTTACAGAGGTGTGAGGCAGAGCCAGAGACTCTGAGGCTCAGTCAGCTTCCGTGGCATGGCTCATACTCTGAGTCACAAGAGCCAAGTGAAAAAATAGATGTAGGACTCAGTATCCCCTCAACCTACCAGAGTATGAAGCTGGGTTGGTAATGATGTGGGGGGGGGGCACTGTTTTTGTAATAATTTGTGGATAATTAAACCACCAGTGTCACACCACGTTCATCTCACGTGGGGTATTTGTAAGCACTAAGTGAATCTCAGAAATACACCAGATACATTAACTACCACAAATCCATAGGCCAACTACTGCAGTCTGAACATGCAGTACAGATTGAAGGTGTTTTAATTAAATTCAAAAGTTCAGGAGTGTTTTAAAACCAAAAGTACTCCCAGGGTGCAGTGTAAGGATGCAGTAGTGTGCCTCTTAATACTGAGGCCCTCAGGGTGACTTCTTGCATTCAGTGATTGAACTGGCCTGAATGCTTGCTCCCCTTATCAGCCTGCAGGGGCATTTCTGGTGATGCATGCACTGTGATGCATGTACTACCAGCCCAGCATCAGGTCCTCCACCCTCACCAACACTCATCTAAAAATGAGGAAACGTGGGCTGAGGGAAGGCAGGCCACTTGCTGCTGTAAATCCCGTTAAATTCGATGGGGGAGCCCGAACGTGGATCCATCCGCCTTTTACTCCAACTTATCTATCCATCACTCTGAGAAATGTCCTGGGTAATTTTTCGATAACAGGAGGAAACCACATGAATGAAATTCTGGCTTTTAACAACATTTATCATCTCTACAAAGAGATCAGCAGCGAACAAAAACACCCTCTTCACGGTCAACTTGACATGGAAGGGTCTGAAGAGCCTTATGGTCTCCAAATGCTATTTTCTGAGGCTGAGTTTTTAAAATAACGTTTGATACATACATAAACAACTTTATTTTTTAAAAGATGATTTCTTGTTGCTCATTTCCTGGGCCTTCAGACACGTGGTCCTTAGTTTTTCTGACCAGAGTAATTAAAACATTTGTGTAGACAATGGGCAGATCCTTTACAATGGAAATTCCTCCTAAAATTAAGACAATCTGGTTTCCCCACATTCCTTTCCTATCTCTCCGTGCCTTCATTTTAGCCTGAAGTTCTCATCCTCAACAAGCTGTTACTTGTGGAGTAAACTTCAGCCAGTGGAAGTGCACCCGAGGAGACCAAAACAGGACTTAAAAGGCACCTTAAGGTCACCCCTCCACCCCACCTCCCACCCCGGTTCAAAGAGAATGCCAGGAAGAAAAGACTCTTAGTTTTGGAGGGTGTCGCGGGGTCCTAGGCGTATGCTGGTGCCCAGACACCTGCCCCTCGCCCATTAACGACAACCTCCCAAGCTGAACCGAAGAGTTAATTTGCGCGGCGGCCAGATTACTGGGCCCGAGAAGGTGATCACATCCAGACAAAATTATTTCAATTCAACAGCCATTTAACTGCACAGAGTTGCAGAAAAGAAGGGGATAAGGGTCTCAAGTCTCCGCGGTGCGGATCACAGCCCGGCAATCCCCGCTCGGCCGTCCCAGATCTCACCTGTTATGGAGCCCGCGGCGGCGTCCAGTCTGCAGCCTGCACGTGGGGAGCAGCGTCCCCAGGGCCCGCCTTGGGCGAGCAGGGGTCTCGCGGGACAGCACAAGGCTGCGATGGGCCGGGTGACGCTGCGGGGACCTCGCGACAGCCAGTGAGTGCGCCTGGAGTCCGCCGCCCAGCACCCAGCACGGTCGGTCCCAGGGCCGCAGCGTCGCGGTGGCGGGCGCAGGCTAGCGCGGCGGGCAGGCGGGGGCACGTCCAGCCTGGCCTGCTAGGTCTTGCTCGCGCGCGGAGCAGGCGAAGGCTGCAGATGCAATAAGGGTTGAAGGGAGCCGCAGGGCTGCTCCTAGCAGGAGCCAAGCAGCCTGGGACACACTCCACCCCTCCCGCCTGCACTTTTATATGGCTTCTCCTGGGCGCCTCCAGGGTTGTAGGTACCCTGAAGCCCTCAGCCACTGGCCCAGGTCGCAAAGCCCAGTCGTTTCTCCTGCCCGTTAGGTACATTCGTCACTCATGCCCGGGGCTCGGGAGATTCCCTTCGTGTCTGCAACTGTCTGCCTTTGCAGAGTGCGGGACCAAGCCTTCCAGACAGGTGGCATGCACAGAGGCGATTCACCTCTGAGTAAGAGGGTGATGTCAGTCCTCCAAAAAGGTGAGGCGCGACAGGAGGAAGCCCCTCCGATCAGACCAAGCTCCAAGCCAAAGGCTGGATCACCCCTGGGGTGGTTCACCCTACTCAGTCATCTGTTACTTTTCTGTTGTATGTACCAGACAGCAGCCTTCCCAGGAAGTGTAGGCGACCTTGGGTAGTTAGCACAGCCTATCGAACTCCCTCCCTCATAGTGTACACTTGATTGAATGTTTACTGTGTCAGGCCTGGGGCTGGGCTCTGAGGACACAGTGGTTAATAAAGCAATAGTTCTCCAACTGGAAATGAGTAGAAGGCAGCCACTCCTTGGGAAACTTTTATGCATCATGCCTCAAACCTCAGGTATTTGTACCAATGAGGTGACTTCTTAAATCGAAAATATTCTGAAATTTAAAGTCAAATCTTTGTTTTTGTTTGAACAGCACAATATTTAGGAATTGTTTTGGTTTCTAAGTATTTTAAATTAGGATTGAAAGCTGGGGGTATAGCTCAGTGGTACAGAGCTTTTGTGACACACATACCACTCTGAATTCTATCCCTAACACCTAAATAAATAAACATCACTTGAATTTTATCAACAAATGCAGTATTTTAAGAGCAGAGGGTGCAGTTCAGTTATAGAGCACTTGCCCCTGAGTTCCTTCCTCAGCAGTAAGGAAAGGTATTTTACAATTAATAAAATAATTAAGAAATTAGGGGATGTGCTGGCTAGTTTTTATATCAACTTGACACAGGCTAGAGTCATCTGAGGAGGGAACCTCAAGAAAATGCTTCCATAAGATCTGGCTGTTGGCAAGCCTGTAGAGCATTTTCTTAATTAGTGATTGATGTGGGCCCATTATATATGGGGCCACCCCTGGGTCAGTGGTCCTGGGTTCTGTAAGAAGACAAGCTGAGCCACACTCTTCCAGGTTTCTGTCTGAGGGTGGGACTGGGGTGGTGGTGGTGGTGGGGTGTGTGTGTGGTGATGTTGTGTTCTTGTCCTGACTTCTTTTGATGATGAACTGAGATACAGAAGTGTAAGTAAAATAAACCCTTTCCTTCCCAACTTGCTTTTGGTCATAGTGTTTCATCACAGCAATAGTAACCCTAACTAAGACAGGGACGTTCCTAATTTAGAACAGTCAACTATAGGGATGGGGCTGTCACCTGACTCTCCTTTTCCCAAGTAAGTATGTCCAGATCTTGGTCAGACAGCAAACGTTTACAGACCTTCTTTCTGAAGACTCTGCTTCTGGCAGATTAGAAGTGAGCCCGTGTTCAAGGTCGGCAGTGTGACCTTGAAGGATTAATGGCTCTATTAGTACCAGTGTACATTTTTTCAGGCCTCCTTCTTGCTGTTATTTTAAAAATTCATACAGATAACTCCTTGACTCTGATAGGGTTGCATCCCCAAATGCTCATTGTAAGTTGAAAGAATCTTGAGATAAAAATGAATTTGCTACATATAGCCTCTAAATATAGTTTGGTAGCAAAGTATGCCAGAGAGAAGCGGCCCTCTCCCCTATGAGGGTGTAACTGACTGGCTGCAGTGCCCTGCAACAAGCGAACATGTACAGCCTCAAACTTACAACAACGCTTCTTCTGAACCACTGAACATTGAACTACAATCGGAAAAAGAGATCATCTTCTCAGATGGGTTTTGCCAGTATTTGCACTCCATTTAAATGAAATAGAATAGTATGTATTGTTTTGTGTGTGTCTTGTGATATATTTGTGATTTTCACCCATAGGATGTATCCTAAACTTACGTTTTAAAATTTTACCTATCACTTGGTTATTTTGAGTTTTCTGAAACAGATCTAAGATCATGAGTACAAATAGATTGGAATGTGCGTTCTGGACTTCAACATTTCACACCCTTCCACACACCCATGTACACACACCCACACCCACATATATATAAACATAACCCATACCCACATATACACATACACACCCCCACATACACACATATACACGCCTTTTTCCCTCCTTTATAACACAAGCAGAGTCAACACTGAGTCTTTCATTAATTAATTCATACATAGTAATCAGCAGTGAATTTAATTTGCCCATTTGTTTCTTTAGTCACTGTATTAGCTAGATGCTGAACTAGATCTGGCAGTGCAAACTGAAAACACTCAGTGGCTTATCTTCAAATTTTAAGTGTAATGTGGACGAATAGAAAAGAGATGTTTAATTCCAGCAGGTGTTCAAGGTGGTGGGGCATGAGAAGAGGCTTCAGAAAGAAGATGACGTATTTACTTAATATTCTTTGACAATTTCACGCATGTGTACAATGTGTTTTGGTCACAGTTCCTCCCTATTACTTTCTCACCCCTCTCTCGCTTCTACCAAACCCTTTCTTCTTACTAGGAAGTTCCCCCACTGTTTTCACGTATTTTTCTTTTCTGTCTGTCTGTCTGTCTCTCTCTCTTTTGGTGACGTGCTGAGTTTAACTGGGGTTGCTGTCAGGCACCCGGGTAATCACAGCTGATGGGCATTCATGAGCGCAATGGCTGTGCCATGATCAGAAGACAGCATTCTACAGCTCTCCTCCCCACCATCCAGCTCTTACATCCATCCTTCTATCCCTTTTCTGCCATGTTTCTGAGCAGAAGCACATAAATGTCCCCTTTAGGGCTAGTCACTCAGCAGTCACTTATTCTTGTCATTTTGACTCGGCATGAGTTTCTGCATTCACCCCTGCAAACAGAAGCATCTCTGACCGAGACTGAGGGCAGCACTGATCTATGGGTACAAACAGAAATATTTAGAGGGCAGCTTGATAACATGTTTATTTAGCAAAACAGTGGTATGTTCCCTCATAGACTCCTTCCTTAGCCACAGGTTTTTGATCAGGTTGACTGTACCAGACATGAATTCCATCTTGTGGAGCAGGCTTCAAATCCAATCAGCAAGTGGATGGTTACCCCCATAACCATCATGCCGCTATTGTTGTACCAGCAGGCACATCTTGCCTGGCTTCTTGGTGATGTAGCATACAGGGTCTACAGCTGGACAAAACTGTTGATAGCCTCCCTCCCCTAGGAGCCTGCATTGCACCTTCCAGTACTGTGGAAACTAGCCAACAAGGAAGATGTCTCCACGACATTTCCAGCTTGATTTCTGCTTTGCAACTACAGTGTGTGTTGTTTTCAGCAATAGGGTTTTACCACGTGGTTCTGGTGGGCGACCAAGAACAAGAATGGATTGTATCACTTTGGGGACTTCTGAGCCTCTATTACTCATGATGTATACGGAAGTATCCTGCACTTGGCACTGAGATTTTCATTTGATAACCTACCGGCTTCTAGGAGGAGCATTATTTACCTATTCAGGGCACCTATAGGAGGTGACTGCTGAGACAGAACTTTCAGCTTCAGATGAGATCCTAACAGGCTGTTAAGAAAGCTGTGTGTGTGTGTGTGACATACAATGCACATGTGTGGAGGTCAGAGGACAACTTTCCAGGAGTCTGCTCTCCTTCCACTCGTTCTTGAGGCATGGTTTCTCACTGTTTCTGCCATTGTGTTCCCCATGCAAGTTTCTACCCGATTCTCCTGTCTCTGTCTCCCACCTTGCCACAAGAGTCCTACGACTACAGATGTGAGCCACCACATCTGGCTTTTCTGGTGGGTTCCGAGGATCAAACCTAGGTCATCAGGTTTGTATGGCGAGTGCCATCTGACTAGCCCAAGGTTTTCATAACCCTGCTTGAGCCTTCTGGTCCACTGAATGTGCCCTGAAGTTGCTCACTGACTTTGGTGAATTGAGAAAGCTACCTGAGTAGGAAAAAGGTGACACTCCATGCCCAGTTATTCTTGATGGATGGTTTTGCTTGTCAAGATGAATAGGATCTTACCCAATACACATTTCCACATCAAGATTTCAGCTTAAATATGCTCAGAGTCTGGCAAATAAGCAAGAAATGTAGCAGACACCTAAAGTTTTATTTTCATGGACCTTGGGATGCACACAAAGTTGGTGTGACCAGTTATACAGAGTGCATGTTCCACTCTGTGTGAAGATGCAGAATGTGTTTTATTACTGGGGTCCTTTCCACTGGGTGAGTAGCCGACAGTTTTTATGCTCAGGCGAGTTCTAAAAGGTTCTCCTTGCCCCAGTGGAAAGGGCATGTCTCATGCATCTACAGGCCCTGGAGGAAGTCCAGTGATAAAGGGACTGACAAGGCTTTCCACAGAGGCCGTGCTGCAGCCACCTACAGAAACATGGCTTCTGTCTTCCCCTCTCTTCCCCCTCCTCCCCTCCCCTCTCTCTGGAGCTGTCTCTTACTCCTTTTCACACTGTATCTGTCTTAGTCAAAACATACAGTGATAATTAAGTCTTCTTCCTACCCCTGATTATAAATTTTCCTTCCCTGGAATAATAGTTACCTGTTTCTGCAGAAACTTCTTAAGCAAATGACAGGATTCCAGATACACCGTTATTATACCTTTTGCTTTTCTTCCTTTAGAATATCTTGTTGATTGTCATAAATGTTTTTAGGACTGCCCCTCCCCCATCTAATATTTGTGGAAATTCCCATGATTCTATCGCAGTCTAGAGGTAAGAACTCAAATCATCTGATTTCCCTTGTAGCTACACTCTCCGTTGACTTAGGCTTTTTCACTCAGATACACATAAACAGATAAGAATTTGATTTGGATGAGGGTAGGGTGAGAAAGCAGGATGTGCTTGGGGTTTTCATCCTTCCTGGTAGTAGCAGGGTGACTAACTTCGGTGGCAGTTGTATAATAATGGTGTTTCCCCCTAGAATGTGAGTCTGAAATTCTGTTACAGAAGTGACGTCAGAGCTGGCTGGAGCCAGCAGCAGGCACAGCAAAGCCAACATCAGATGCATCGCTGTCTTCCTGCTGTCAGTCCTAAAGCATTATTTCAGATGTAGCTTTAGATATCTAGTTCTACCCCTTGCTTGCTGTACCCAAAGATGCTGCATTTTGTGATTAATTATTTTCCTGCTCAAATAGCTGTAATGGATTCTGTTCTTTGTACCTGATCAGAGTGTGGTATTTAGAAGTGAGGCTAATGGCAGGCACAGTGTCACCTAAGGGGAGGTGGGGGACAAACATTTCAGACTGGAAAGTGATGACGACTCCTATTACACGCTTGCTCAAACCATCATTTCATTGTGTGTGTGTGTGTGTGTGTGTGTATGTATTTAGTTAAATTTTTTAGTGGGTATGGTATTACTTATTGTATCATGGGCAAATTACCTGTGTCCATACCACTGGAAAGAAATGATTCCCCCAGCTCCCAGTTATTATTAACTTCCAGTAGCTCCTCAGCTAGAAGTGGGACTTCATGTGCCCCTTTACCATCCGAGACAGAGTGCTGACCAGCTTGTGATCTTGTCCAGGTCTTGTGCTGGTAACCACAGCTGTTGTGAATTCATGAGTGCGATGGCCACGTCAATGCCAGAAGATAGCATCTCACCATCTTCCTCCTACCCTCTAGCTCCTCCCTTCTTCCCACCCTCTCTTCTATCATGTTCCCTGAGTCTTGAGTCAGGGGTTGATATGGACGTTCTTTTAGGCTGAGTGCTCAACAGTCACATATTCTTTTTTTTAATTTTTATTTATTTTTTTGAGACAGAGTTTCTCTGTGTAACCCTGGCAGTCACAGAACTCATTCTGTAGACCAGGCTGACCTCAAACTCAGAGATCTGCCTGCCTCTGCCTCCCAAGTGCTGGGATTAAAGGCATTCACCATCAACTCCCTGTAATCATTGATTCTTATCACTTTGACCTGTTAGGAATCTCTGCAATTGACTGCTGCCCACTGAAAAAGAAACATCACTGGCCAAGGTTAAGAGTGGCACTAATTGATGGGTTTAAATATAAATATTTAGAAAGCTGTTTAACTGTGTTGTTCAGTTAGGTTCCTCCTAGGCCTGTGACTCCCTAAACCAGGGGCTTTTGGTCATATTTGCAGCATCAGTAATGAACTCCCTCCTGTACAGTGGACCTCAAACCCAATCATTTGTACCCCTGTAACTTTCAAGTTTCTTTTGTACCACTGGGCACAGCTTGCCTGGCATGCCGAGTAGGGTAGGACTCCGGGTAGGACTGTTGATGGTTTTTCTCATTGAGTGGCCCGCATAGTACCTTCCAGCACTATAAAAGTTAGCCAGCAGTGTGGTGGGGTTTCTAACTTGATTTTTCTATGCCGTAAAACCAAAGTGTGTGATGTCTTTAGCAATATAGTTTCTCTATCTAGCTCTGGTAGGTAACCAATAGGAACGGCAATAACTTCCATTATTTTGGGACCCTCTGGAGTCTCTCTGATCAATAATGCATAAGAAGGTATCCTGCATCCAGCATTGTGATTTTTTTCTTAATTAGACATGGTGTCTAGGAGCAGAATTGTCCTCCCATACAGGGCCCTCAATTCAAACTCCCTTAACAATATTTTAAATTAGCGTACACAGTTTTGAACGTTCATATATTCTTCATTTGGTTAACCCTCACCCTCTCTCTCCCCCATCCCCAAAGGTGATTTAAACCTTTCCCTTCTCAGTATTCTCTCCACCGCTTCTCCCCCTTATTTCATCTTCATGTAAACCTTTAGCCCCGCCCCTGCATTCTTGCCTCTGTTTGTGTCCCCCACCCCCATCTCATGAGCCCTTTCCAACTTCCTGACCTCACAGACACTCCAAATGAGACATGTAAATCTAAATATTCACAGCCAGGATCTGCATATGAAGAAGACCATGTGGTCCTGGCTTTTCTGGGCCAGGTTACCTCACTTAGTGTAATATTTTCCAGTTATATCCATTTCTCTGTAAATTTCATTTTTTAAAATATTTTTGTTTTATAATTTAAATTTTATTTATTTATTATTTTTATTTATTTATTTTACAGTCCTACCACAGTTTCCCCTTCCTCCTCTCCTCCCATTCCCTCCCCCAATCTCCCCTCTGCTCCACCCTCCAATCCACCTCTGTTTCTGTTCAGAAAGGAGCAGGCCTCCCACGGATGTCAACAAAACATAGCATATCAAGTTGCAGTAGGACCAAGCACCTCTCCTTGTATCAAGGCTGGGCAAGGCAACCCAGTCTTTCAGAATAGGTTCCCAAAAGCCACCAAAGCATTAGGGATATCCCCTGCTCCCACTGTTAGGAGTTCCACAAGTAGACCAAGCTACACAACTGTCACACACGGCTTGGTCCAATGCAGTATGACCTAATGACTGACTGGATTTCCTCAGTGTCTGTTGTTATGCCCCCTTTTTGTTTCTAGTTTTGTTAATTTGGATATTCTCTCTCTGCCTTTTAGTTAGTTTGGATAAGGGTTTGTCTATCTTGTTGATTTTCTCAAAGAACCAACTCTTTGTTTCATTGATTCTTTGTACTGTTCTCTTTGTTTCTATTTTATTGATTTCAGCCTTCAGTTTGATTATTTCCTGACGTCTATTCCTCCTGGGTGAGTTTGCTTCTTTTTGTTCTATAGCTTTCAGGTGTGCTGTTAAGTCGCTAGTGAGAGATTTCTCCAAACTTTTTATGTAGGCACTTAGTGCTATGAACTTTCCTCTTAGCACTGCTTTCATAGTGTCCCATAAGTTTGGGTATGTTGTGCATTCATTTTCATTGAATTCTAGGAAGTCTTTAATTTCTTTCCTTATGTTTTCCTTGACCCAGTGGTAATTTAGTTGAGAGTTGTTCAGTTTCCATGATTTTGTAGGTTTTCTGTAGTTTCTGTTGTTGTTGAACTCCAGGTTTAATCCATGGTGATCTGATAAGAGGCAAGGGTTATTTCATTTTTTTTTTTTTTTTTGTATCTGTTGAGACTTGCTTTGTGACTGAGTATATGGTCAGTGTTGGAGAAAGTTCCATAAGGTGCTGAGAAGAAGGTATATTCTTTTGTGTTTTTGTAACATGTTCTATAGATATCTGTTAGGTTTATTTGAGTCTGTTAGTTCCATTATTTCTGTTTAGTTTCTGTCTGGCTGACCTATCCCTTGGTGAGAGTGGTGTGTTGAAGTCTCCCATCATTAATGTATGGGATTCAATGTGTGATTTAAGCTTTAGTAATGTTTCTTTTACAAAGAAATTTTGTGACTGCCCTTTCATTTGGGATATAGATGTTCAGAATTGAGATATCATCTTGGTGGATTTTTCCTTTGATGAGTATGAAATGTCCTTCTCCATCTCTTTTGATTAATTTTAGTTTGAAGTCTATTTTTGTTAGATATTAGGATAGCTATCCCAGCTTGCTTCTTAGATCTTTTGATTAGAAAATCTTTTTCCAACACTTTACTCTGAGGTAATGTCTATCTTTAATGTTGAGGTGTGTTTTTTGTATGTAGCAGAAGGATGGGTCCTGTTTTCATTTCCATTCTACTAGCCTGTGTCTTCTTATTGGTGAATTGAGTCCATTGATATTGAAGGATATTAAGGACCAGTGGTTGTTAATTCCTGTTCTTTTTTTTTTTTTTGAGACAGGGTTTCTCTTTGTAACAGCTCTAGCTGTCCTGGAACTCACTATGTAGACCAGACTGGCCTCAAACTCACAGAGATCCACCTCCCTCTACCTCCCAAGTACTGGGATTAAAGACATGTGCCATCATGCCTAGATTAATTCCTGCTATTTTTGTTGTTGGTTGTGTGTGTGTGTGTGTGTGTGTGTGTGTGTGTGTGTGTGTGTATATGTGTGTGTGTATGTGTGTGTGTGTGTGTGTGTGTGTGTGTTTCCCTTCCTTGAGTTTTGCTGAGGTGAGATTATCTATTGCTTGTATTTTTGTGGATGTAGCTAACTTCCTTGGGTTGGAGTTTTCCTTCTAGTACCTTCTGTAGGTCTGGATTTATGGATAGATATTGTTTAAATTTGACATTGTCATGAAATGTTTTGTTTTCTCTATCTATGGTGATTGAAATTTTTGCTGTGTATAGTAGTTTGGGCTGTCATCACAGTCTCTTAGAGTCTGTAAAACATCTGTCTGGGCCCTTCTAGCTTTTAGAGTCTCCATTGAGAAGTCCAGTGTAATTCTGGTGGGTCTGCCTTTATATGTTACTTGGTCTTTTTCCTTTGCAGCTTTTAATATTCTTTCTTTATTCTGTATGTTTAGTGTTTTAATTATTATGTGATGCAGGGACTTTTTTCTGGTCCAGTCTATTTGGTGTTCTGTATCTTTATTCACATGTTGAGTCCCCTAGAACTGAAGTTACAGACAGTTGTGAGCCACCATGTGGGTGCTGGGAATCAAACCCCGATCCTCTAGAAGATTATCCAGTGCTCTTAACTGCTGAGCCCTCTCTCCAGCCCCTTCTTGTACCTTTATAGATATGTCCTTCTTTAGGTTGGGAAAACTTTCCTCTATGATTTCATTGAATGTATTTTCTGGGCCTTTAAGCAGGAATTCTTATCCTTCTATTCCTCTTATTCTTAGTTTTGGTTTTCTCATAGTGTCCCAGATTTCCTGGACGTTTTGTGTTAGGAATTTTTTAGATTTAACATTTTCTTTGACCAATGAATCTATTTCCTCTATTGTATCTTCAATGCCTGAGATTCTCTCTTCCACCTCTTGTATTCTGTTGGTGATGCTTGCATCTGTAGTCCCTTTTAGTGTACCCAGATTTCCATTTCCAGCATTTCTCCAGTTTGTGTTTTCTTTATTGCTTCTATTTCCATTTTAGGTCTTGAACCATTTCCTTCTCCTGTTTGTTTGTTTTCTTGGCTTTCTTAGCATTCTTTAATGGATTTATTGATTTTTCCTCCAATTTTTTGTTTGTCTTTTCCTCAATTTCTTTAAGAGATTTTTTTTTCATTTCCTCTTTAAGGGCCTCTATCATCTTCATAAAGTTATTTTTAAGGTTGTTTTCTAGTGCTTCAGCTGCGCTGGAATGTTCAGGTCTTGCTGTCATTGAATATCTGGGCTCTGCTGGCGCCATGTTGCTTTTTCTTCTATTGATTGTGTTCTTACACTGGCTTTTAAGCATTTGGATTTGGGATGGTTATAGGTCTAGGTGTTGATTCCTGCATTTGTCTTCGTTGCATGTGTATTTTGTTAATTGGTTTCTGTTTCCTCTCTGGTCTTCTGGCCCAAGTGGCCAAGGATTCTGATGACTAGGGAGTCTTCAGGTCCAGTAGGATGTCTCCACTGGGGTTTTTGAGGCCTTGGGTCCCTAGATCTGGCTTGGCCTCTGGTAAAGCCTAAGACTTCTTCTGAAGTTGTAGGCCAGAATATGGAGCCCAGAGGAGGGGGTGCTATTGGGAGATGTTGGGTGGTCTTTAAGGAATGTTATCAGGTAGTGGGCAGTGTCTTATCCCTAGGACCAGCTTGGCCTCCAATAAAGTTGCAGGTGCTGTGAGCCAGAGTATGGAGCCCAAGAGAGGGAGTACAGTCTGGGGTTGTTGGGAGGGCTTTAAGAAGTGTTGGGGAGGGTAGGGTGGGAGCATGGGGGCGTGTGTCTTACCTGGGGTCCCTAGGACCACCCTGGCCTCCCATAAAGCTGCTGGGGCTGTGGGCTGGAGTATGGAGCCCAGGGGAGGGGGTAAATTTTATTTTTTTATATAGCTGAATAATATTCTATTGTGTGCATGCAGCATATTTTCATTATCTATTATTTGTTGATAGGCATCTAGACAGATTCCTTTTTCTAGTTGGTGTGACTAGAGTAGTGGCAGCGTGTGTGATATTGGAGACAGATGCACACTGCAAGCTGAATGAGGCAGTAATATTAGTGAGAATGGTAAGGAATGTTTAGGATCTTCGTTCATAATAATGACTTCTTGCCTGTAGTAGCAGAGACTGGTGTATTTGCCACTTTTTTTTTTTACAGCTGTGTCAAAACAACAAGGAAACTTGTAGAAGAAGGAGTTGATTTGGGGTTAAGTTTCCAGAGGGTTAGAGTCCATGATGGCAGAGTGAAGGTGTGGAGGCAGGAGCAGGAAGCTGACAGTTCAGATCTTATCTGTAACCTGGAAAAAGAACAAACTGGAAATGGCAGACTCTTTCAACTTTCAAAGCCCACCTCCCATGACACAGTTCCTCCAATAAGACTATGCCTCCTGAGCCTCCCCAAACAATACCATCAATTGGGGGCCAAATGTTCATATGCCCAAGACTACGGGATGTCTCAATCAAACCACCACAATTTGTAAAGCGGATATGCCAAGACCAGGGCCCACAGCTGACGAAAAGAGATGGGAGAAACTGCACTTTGCTGGGAAGGCTTTTACAGCAAGGGGAGGTGCAAGTTGAACAAGAATCCTATAATTTGGGCTGAAAAGAAAAAGGAACTGTTACTTTTGTTTTTAAAGTCAAGGTGGTATAAATGGCTGAAGCATCCAGTAGCAACAGTGAGGATAACTAAAAGAAACCATGTGGCCAATGTGGCTCTGAAGTCAAAACAGGGCAACAACCTGTTTTCTCTGGTTGGGGATGTAGCTCTTGCCCAGCTGGCTGCCCCCACCCAGCATAGCAAGAGAGTATGTGTGTTGCCAGCTGGGAGAAAAAAAATCAAAATTCAAAGTATGATTTCTGCCTTTGAATCATAGATAATGTCTAAAATTTGTAAGTTTGGGATCCATAGGACAAATGTTACACATATTTAATTCTCATTTTTCATGACAGTTATATTCTCCAAAGTCATCACAAACATTGACTACTGACCTCAGGGAAGCATGCATGCACAGGCACATATATCAGGACTCACATTTTAATAGACTGTGATCTTTAATCCTAACAATAACTTATCCTGAGCCTACTTAAAATTGGCCCCAAGGATAGAAGTGTAAATTGCCTAGCCTGAGGATACCACCATAATGGAGGCCAAGTTGTGGTTTAAGATCATCCAAGTGGCTTCTTGTGCTGAACTGCCCCATGGCCTCTGCTCTCCCAGAGGCCTCTTCCAAGCAGAAGCACAAGGTTGCCTTGTCACACCTCAGTGGGTCAGGAACACATTTGGGGGGACTCAGTTTGTTTTCGGCTATCAACAGCAAAAGTGCCACGAAGTAACAAAGTATAGCTGGTAGGAGAACTCACAGATAGAATTTTCTAGCACTGATGACGAGTTTCATAGAAGTATGGATTTAAAACCCAGAAACAGCCATTTTTAATTCTTTTCACCCTTGTTTCTGGGGCAATAATAGGAAGAAAGAAGAGGAAGGAGACCCTTCAATGCCAAGGGTGATGTTTCATTATGTGGAACAGGACTGCCCCTTACCAAAATGAGACTGTTCTCAATGAGTAGCCGCTTCTGGAACACTTTCCAGGACATAACAAAGCCTGCATGTCTCATGAAAGCTACCTCACTTTCATTCATGAACAGAAAAACATGGCCCTTCTCCCCAGATCCACAGATTAGAAGGGCAAACAATAAAAATATTTTTTTTCTTAAAAACGTGAGTCTTGATGGTCTTACTGGTGGTAAAGACTTTTCGTGTTGCTTAATGTGACTGTCAAGCTTTGCATTGTTGGATATACCTAATTTATTTAATTCATTGACTCTACTATTTTGAATAATTTCAATTTTTCTCTCAATATTCATCTGTGTCAAATTTTTGTATATGTGCTTAAGTACTTCCTTATAATGAATTTATACACCTAGATTACATCAAAGAATATATGCTAAAGGATTTTGGTATGATTACCAAATTTCTTACCCAAAAGATTGTTCATATGATCTCTCTAGTACCATGTCAGAGCTCCAAAAGATTATTGCTTATTGTCACCAAGTACTGTCTTGTACCAAATATGTGTACTTTCTCAAGTGCTCCGCCAGGACTTGGGTATACTGCATTGGACACATAAAGTGAGACAGTAGGGACATATGACAAACAACTGAAAATATAATAATGGCAATGTGTGCATTTATAGCCTTATATTTTACATTCTCACATACCTTGGCTCACAGATATTCAAACGGGTATATTAGGGTCTTGGGGCATTTTGCTACATTTGGATGCTGATTCCTTGATTATGGGCTAGAGCAGGGGATGTTTTATTTTAGCAAGCTCTCAGGTGAAGCCAAAGCAGACTACTTTTGACTAATCAGGATCAGTATATCTTAATTCCTGTAATAATCTAACTTGGTAGGTTTTTAAAATCATTTATATTATGATTTCCAAGTTTTTGAGATAAGCTCTCACCGTGTAACTCAGGCCTGGAATCCACTATGTGTTGTGGGATAATCTTTTTGTACACTGTGAAGATGTGTCTCGGTTAAGGCACCTTCCGATTGGTTTAATAAAGAGCTGAATGGCCAACAGCTAGGCAGGAGAGGATAGGCAGGACTTCCGGACAGAGATAGGAACTCTGGGAAGGAATCAGGGAGGCAGGGATTTGCCAGTGAGACTCAGAGTAAATTGGATGTAAGGTACTGAGGAGAGGTTACGAGCTATGTGGCAAAACACAGATTAATATAAATAGGTTAATTCAAGTTTTAAGAGCTAGTTAGGAACAAGCCTAAGCTAAGGCCAAGATGTCATATTTAATAAGAAGTTTCTGTGTCATTATTTGGGAGCTGGCAGTCCAAAGAAAGACCCGTTATAATCATGTAACCATGCTGATCTCAGCTGGCAGCGATCCTTCGACCTCCGCTTCTCCAGTGCAGGGGTTATAGGTGTCAACCACCACGCCTGCCCAAGCTTTATTTCAATGATGAAATCAAAACCCACATTAAGTAAATTGTCTATAATGCCAACATTGTAGCATATTTGGATCTTGTTTCACCCACTTATTTGTTTAGATACTCACTTATTTCTTTAGATATCATGGATAGAGGGGTGAGTGAAATCAAATCCTCATCTCCTGGGAACTCGCCTTCTGGTGCAGAGAAGTGACAACAGAGTGGCCAAACAGAGACAATGCAGCTTCAGACACCAGAAATGTCCAGCAAGGACAACAAGGCGCTGGGGGATGGTCATAAACCAGAGGGTGTTCTGCAGCTGAAGTTTACTGCTTGATCCTCCCCAGTTAAAGAAATGGCTTTCAGTACCGTGAGCACTTGGTGGTTCACGTTCAGCATTCACATCCCTTCCTACTAAATCCTCACAGTAACCCTGTGATAATTTTAGGGCAAAGATCCAACATGGCCTACCAGGTGAGCATCAAAGCTTCTTGAACTAAAGCATGGAGGGAAAAATTAAATTTTTTTTTAAAAGTTAAAAAAAATTTAACAGAAGGTGTGTAGAAAAGGCCTAGCGACAAAGGCAACTTAAAGGAGAAAGGGTTCATTCCACTCCCAGTTCCACATTACAGTCTGTCATGGCAAGGAAGTCGCCTGGCAGGAGCTTGAGGGAACTTGGTAGCACTATGACCAGAGCCAGAAGAAAAAAAAAAAAAAGCAATAAGTGAATGCTTGCTAATGCTCAGCTCACCCCTCCTCACTCTTATGCAGTCCAGGATCTCACCTCAATTCACACCTCAGTTCACGTAATAAGGTGATCCCCACAGATATGCACAAAGACCTTTCTCCCAAGTGATTCTAGGTTTTCTCAAGTAGGTAATTAGCACTGACCATCTTTGGTTGTTATCTAGGTTGATAACACAATCCTCACCTTTTGTTGCCAAGCTCACTCTTCACGGTTTAGGGAGAAAGGGATATAAGAGAGGTGACAGGGTGGGGGGTTGAAACACATTCAATCTCAATGTCTTTGAGGACTGAGTCTAACTGTTAGGATAGTACAGCAATATAAACCTGCTCAGTCTTTAAAGAGTAGAAACAATGAATTCTATGGTAAGCATATGGGGTGTGGTCCATAGAACCAAGGGAAATTTCCCAGTAGACTTTGGGAAGCATGAGAACTAAGGTGAATCAGGGGTCTAGAGACTCCTTCAGGATCCTTTCTTGGGATGAGTGGGTTCAATATGATTTTGAGCTTCATGTCTGTTAATAAGGTGAACTGAACCTCTCCATAAGCTGTGTGAAGCCCTCACCCCTAGTACCTGTGAATGGGACCTTATTTGGAAGTAGAGGTTTTGCAGATGTAATCAAGGTATACCAGCATTGGGTAGAACTCAATTCAAAATGATAGTTTCCTTTGAAGCAATATTTATCAAGAAAGAATTTTAATACATAGTTATGTCTGAGCATGAACGAGGAGAGAGACATGTAAGAAAAGGACAATGGTGCACATCCAGAGTGGACACGGGCTTCTCAAAAGAGTTGCCTCATTGGTCTTCATATAAGAGGAAGAGAAACAGACACTGAGGGGGATGATACACATGTGATAATGGATTCAGAGATGAGGATGATACATCTATAACATGAGGAATGCAAGAGATTGTCAGAAAACATGAAGAGCTGAAGAAATAAGGAATGAATCTTAGCTAGGTTGGGTTGCTATAAAAAGCACCATAATCAATGTGGCTTAAAACAGCATCAATTAATTTTCACAGGTCTGGAGGCTCTAACTGAAGACTGAGTGCTGGTGAGGTCCCTCTTCTGTGCTGTAGATGACTGCCTTTCATTACATCTTCACATGGTGGAAAGAGAACACCATGGCACTGAATTTTTCTTAAAAGGACTCTAAGTCTATCTCTCTGCCCGCCCTTCTGCTCATGGCTGATGGTTTCAGGGTGCTGTGGATATCGCTCTGTATAAATAAAATGCTGATTGGCCAGTAGCCAGGCAGGAAGTATAGGTGGGACAAGCAGAGAAGAGAATTCTGGGAACAGGAAGACTGAGTCAGAGAGATGCTGCCAGCCACCGTGAGGAGAAGCAACATGTTAAGGTACCAGTAAGCCACGAGCCACGTGGCAACTTATAGATGAATAGAAATGGGTTAATTTAAGGTAGAAGAACTAGATAGCAAGAAGCCTGCCACGGTCATACAGTTTATAAGTAATATAAGTCTCTGTGTGTTTACTTGGTTGGGTCTGAGCGGCTGTGGGACTGGTGGGTGAGAGAGATTTGCCCTGGCCGTGGGCGAGGCAGGAAAACTCTAGCTACATCAGGGAGACTTCAGTTCATTGTGGTGGTAAAGACAGGAGAAGTTCAGTTTCTGGTGGGAACTTGCTGTCTTGGTAACTTGTTCATGTGGTGCCAACCAGGGAGCAGAGAATGAATATCAGAACTAGCGGTAGGTACAATCTTTAAGGTCCACCCCCTGTGACTGACTTCCACCAGTGGGCCTCATATCTCCCAGCCACTAGTTGGGGACCAAGAGTTCGAACTCATGAGCCTGTGGAGAGCAATTCCACATTCACACTACAATAGCACCTATTGTCTTGCCTACTTTTGTACGCAGCCATTAACCCACCTCCACATTTGCCCACTCATGAACTCTATCACCTGTTCATTCATCCAGCCACCCAGAAATGAGCACCTATCCCCTGCCGGGAATCGTAGGGTCAAGCAATCAATAACTATTTGTTGAATGTTTTCCAGATACAGTTCTCAGTACTGGAGATAAAGTAGTAAATAAGATATGGTCTCTGCCTTCATGGACTTTGTAAAGCACACGTAAAAGCAGACACACTTTGGAAGATAAAATGCAAAGCAATGTTTCTCCCTGTCCTGATTCCCTTTGTGTGGAGGCCCCTCTTTCTTCAGTGTGACTGGAAAGCTTTTCTTCTGGAAAACCAATGGTGTGTTTAGCATAGAAAGACGACTTTCCCAAGCAGTGGGGTATCTGTGAAAGCTGAATGGGAGTTATATCCACCAGAATATAAGCTTCTGAAGGGCAGCAAACACATATATTTAAATCCATCAATTTGTCTTCAGGGCCTATCCCCAAGTAGACACCAAATAATGTCTGCCAAGTGTGAGGATAGCTCAGACTCATGCTATCTTCCTGAGTTTGGGCTCACTGGGATGTTAAGAGAAAATAAGTAATAATACCAGTTTTTGAAAAAATGGGCCTTGAGAGCTGACTCAGGGGTTAAGAATATTTGTTGCTTTTCCAGAGAACCAGATTTCAATTCCCAGCACCCAAATTGCAACTGCCTGTAACTCCAGCTCCAGGGCATTTGTTCTTCTTTTCTGGCCACTGTGGGCACATGGTAGAAGATGTAGGAAACTCAACTGAAGAGCTACTGCAAGGGAACTTGTTTCCCGCCATCAGGGGACAATGATTTGGTCTTTTGGGAGAGTTCCCTAGGGAATGGTTGCCCTCCCTTTCTGATAATCTACTACCTGGAAACAAAGGGATCTGTGATAGTGCTGCATGCATGCAGAAGCTTAGGGCTCTGCTGAAAAGTAATTGGGCAGGGGCCCATGCCTGGCGCTGCCATGTTTTATGGTTTAACTGTATCTCCCCAAATTCTGGTGAATTTCCCAATGCAGCAATGTTGTGGGGGTGAGGCTTTGTGGGAACTGCATGGGACCTAGGGGTTGAGCTCTTATAAATGGATTAATGTGCCCTCACAGCAATGGATAATCAGCCTCACAGGAATGAAATCACTGTCAGGAGAGTGTAACCCTCTTTCTGCTGTGTGGCCTCTCTGCCTCCCAAGGCTCCCCCCCCAGATACAGCCATCCTTCTTCCCTTCCCAGCCTCCAGACCATGAGCTAAAGCAATGCCTTCCCTTTCTTAATTGTACCACTTGCTTTTCTTGTAAATGTGACAAACTACCCGCAGGAACGATCTAAGGGAGAAACGATCAGTTTTGGCTCAGCATCAGAGATGATATAGTCCATCATGGAAGGGAAAACACGCTACAGTGACAGTAGCATTCTGCTGGAATTCCACACACATATTCAGACCAGAAAGCAAAGAGGGCTGGGGCGAGAGGCAGAACTTGACTGTAACCTTGAAGGTCCTTCTCACAGTGACCTACTTCCTCTAGCTAGGACCTAATGGTTCCACAATGCCCAAAGCTGTGCCACTGGCTGTGGACTGATTATTGAGACATCTGAGACTGAAAGCCATTATATTCTGCACCAGGTCCTCATGAACTCATGGTCGTCTCATCACACAAAATATATCCAGTCCAACTTCAAAAGCCAAACAGCCTTTTAAGAAGGGGTTTATTGGTGAAATTATTAAGGCCACTCCACGTAGTTAAAAGGGAGGTTTCTTTTGTGGGGTAACTTACAAGTGAAGGGATAGGTTACAGGGTCTAGGAAAGGTGTAGCGCAGTCCAGCGGTGTTCTCTGGAGAACTCTGCTAGGTCTAGCTCCAGCATCCAGGGTCCAGGAACCAAGAGAGCCTGTGCATCTGGATCTCGGGTCTTCAGGGTCCTCTCTCAGCCCCGCCTTGTAGGCGTGACAGTTACCAAAGCCTCAGTGGGGGTTGGAACTTCCAGGTCAAAGCTGGAATGGCTACCCACTACAGAGGTTTGCTTTTGCTATGTTTAATTGTGTGTCTATGTGTGGGTATGCAGGTACCTGAAGAGGCCAGAGATGCTGGATTCCCATGGATCTGGATATACAGGTGGTTGTGAGCGTCCTGGTGTTGGTGCTGGGAATGGAACTTGGGTCATGTAGAAAAGCAGTATATGCTCTTAATAGCTGATCCATCTACCCAGTCCCCAAAAGTTGCAATCTTAACAGGTCCAAGCCAAAAGACTAAAGTATCTTCTGGAATTCAAGGCAAACTCTTAGCAATAATTCCCTTCAAAAAAAGTTATTTACTTTCAACAGCCAATGTAAATTTTCCCATTCCAAATAGGGAAGGATGGGGGCTATGGCAAGGCAAGATTGGACTAAAGCAAGACCCAAACCCAGTAAGCCAGACATAAAATGATGTAGCTCCATGTCCAGAACCCAGGGCTAATGGTGGCATTGTCTGAACTCTGAAGAGCCTGAGTAACCCTGCCCGTATGGCCTATGCCTTCAGTATACATGACCTCTCTTGAGTCAGTTCTACTCTGTACCTGCAGCTTTCCTTGGCTCTAGGTATTGTTCGAATCTTAGATGGTCTTTTAATAAAAAACCCAGAGCCAAATATCAGGGTGAAGCTGAAAGATCAGAGAAGCAGAACAGCCAGCCACTAGTTCTTACCTCTATGAAATCCTCAGCCTAAAGAGAGTGAGTTCCTGTTTCCTCACATCTTATATATCTTTCTCTGCTCTGCTATATTACTTCCTGGGATTAAAGGCATGTGTGCTTCCCAAGCAAAGGCATGAGATCTCAAGTGCTGGGATTAAAGGTGTGTGCCACCACTGCCTTCTCTCCTAGACTGGATCAATCTCCTGTAGCCCAGAGTGAACTCACAGAGATCCAGACCATTCTGCCTCCCCAGTGATAGGATTAAAGGAACACTGCCTGACCTCTATGTCTAATCTAGTGGCTGGCTCTGTCCTCTGATCCTCAGGCAAGTTTATTAGAGTATACAATATATCACCACACCTAGTCCCATGTCCCTGGCATTGCTAACTTCCTGTTGTCCGCACAGTGACATAGGTTTTACCCTCAGAGCTTTACAAACTGTCTGTTCAGGACATCTCTGCTGAACATTGATTGATCTCCCTGTGCTCTAATGGGACCTTGGAGCAAACCTTGATGACTCATAGCTCTTCCATTTTGCACGATTGCAAAGCAGCACCATATGGATGATTACCAAGTTCTGCTGTCAGCTCAGTGTAGCCTGGCCACTTCGGGCCACAGCCGCAGTGGCCTTCTGGTGCTCGCACAACTGAACTGGCTTGGGCAGACATTTCTCTAGTAAGTTCTCTTTAAGAAAGGCACTCAGGAAACTACATTCTCAGGTGCCCTCTTGTAGGTACTATCTTTCTAAGGAAATGCCCCACAGACTCGCCCACAGGTTGATCTCATGGAGACATGCCTTTATTGAGGCTCACTCTGTCCTGATGACTCTAGTTGGTGTCAACTTGGTGAAACCTAACCAGCACAGAGGGGCTCTTGGTGGTGGTCCCTGAGCTGAGAAACCAGCTGCTGTTCTCATCTGTCACTAGCACACAGCGGAATCAAGGAGAATGTCCATTGCAAGGGAAGAGGGCATTTACGACTGGAACAAACGTTTATTGGCCCCAGCTGAGAAGTCTGGAGGCTGGATCCAGTGTTTCCCCTGCGTCTCTCCTCATTCTCACCATTTTTCGCCTGTTCTGTCTGCAAGAGCACCCCTGCACAGTTGCATTCCACTCTGTGGAAAGAAGGATCTCTGTTATAATCGGGTTTCTATTGGCATGATGAACACCATGACTAAAAGCAACCCAGGGAGGAAAGTGTTAACCAAAACACCAGAGTTCTCATCTTAAAGAGAATGAGAGGTAGTTTATTCTGAAGTCATTATGAATGATCATGGTCTGGGGACACAGATTTAGGTGACCCCAAATTCCATATTCTAATGTGGAAGCAGTGTCACATGGCTTTTATAGTTTTACAGAACAAAGAAAGTCATAAATCAAGGCAAGTTTAAGATACATTGGTGGGTACACCAGAGAGATGAGCACAACAAGGTAGGGGGGCTACTCTAATGGCCCAAGATGCTCTCTGATGACATTCTTAGCTCCTATATTGGTGGAAGCTAGTGTTCTGCTAAGTTAATAGCTTCTAAGAAGTTTTTATTTATTATCATGTGGTGTTAATTCATCTACAGAGTGGGACAAGGAATGTCTGTTCCAGAAGGCCAGAACTAGCTCAAGATAAAGTAATTAGCCTCTGAACCTACAAAACACCAGTTTCTTCAAAGTACTGAAATTGCAGTTCGCCAGTCAGTGCAGACACAGAAGCACCTTCCAGGAGTTCTTTGTTCACATCCAGACACAGATGCTTTTCAGGAATTTTATTCACAAGTGTTTATTTCATCTTATCACTTATAGTTCATCATCCAGTGAAAGTCAGAGTAAGAACTGAAGGCAGGAACCTGGAAGCAGGAACCAAACTGAAGCAGAGACCATGGGCGAATGCTGCTTACTGACTTTCTCTTCATGTTTTGCTCAGCCTGCTTTCTTATACACCTCAGGACCACCAGCCCAGGGATGGCATCACCCACAGTGGGCTGGGCCCCTCCCACTTCAATCACTAATCAGGAATATATCCTGCAGACTTGCCTACATGTGAACTGATGGAGGCGTTTTCTCAATTGAAGTTCCTCTTCCCAGATAATTCTAACTTGTGTCCAGCTGACAAAAATAAATAAATAAATAAATTAACAAATAAAAATGTCAAAATAACAAAACCAAAAAGCAAAACAAAAACAACAAAATCCACCATCACTAGGGCCATGGATAACAAAACCAAACTGCAGGCAATAGCTACTTTGACATACAGATTCAATTATTGGCAGCCCTATTGGGTGTGTATCTACCTGGAAGCCACCTCTGCCCTTCTAGCTTTCAATCTGCATCCTGGGATGCAGGAACTCCCTAAGTGTTCTCAGGAATGCCTGGGAATCTCTCTCCTTGGTGATGGGCCCTGACCACCTGGGTTTACCCTGCTCCAAGGGACAGGGTTTCAGGACTGAGAGGAACAGGGCCTGGGTGCCTTCCGTTTGCAGGGTGACCCAGAAGTGTGTGTACCCCAAGAGTCTGTCTTTGCCATCACTGTCTAAATTCTCCTCTTCCTCCATCTTTCCCTCCCTATATTGTCTGTAAGTCAGATTGGAATTGTTGGTGGGAGAAAGGAAAGAAGAAAGTGTAATGGTCGTAGTTTATGGAGGAGTGAGAGACCATCCCCCAGCTCTCCAGGACCTGCTCCAGGGCACAGGACCTTCTTTGTCCTTCCTGGACAAGTGTCTCAATCTAGGTTAGGTCATCCTATACCTGAGTGACTTGTTAGGTTGGTACAAAATGTCTAATCTGTCTGTTTCAGGAAGGAAAAAGCAGGATAATTTTCTTCATTTACTTTGTGTCTGGGTCTTGGCTGAGGTGTGTGAGATGAAGCTACTCGTGGTGTGAATGGATCCAGAAGAACTTGGGGGCATTGTCCACAAGCCCACCTTGGTATTAACTTCTGTTAGTGTTGAACAAATATTTAATGTCCACGGGTTCTGTGTGTCTGAAGTTTCACCCTAGGCACTTGTGTGGTTTTACCAATGGTTCCCACTAGATGTCACTATTGCGCTGTCTGCTAATTCTATCCCCTACCCTGGTTTCCTTGGATTTATTACACAAATATGTTCACTTTGAGGGAAGATTTTCCTCTGTAAATTCCTGGAATTTTGGCTCCATTCCCACATGGTCGCAGACTTTCTATTAGTGTTGTTGAGTTCTCGCCTGGGTTGGACGCATGATGTTTTCCGTACACACTTGGTGCTTAACAGTCCTATTAGACTTGAACAGGGGAGATTTTGATTCTGTTTTAACGTGATGAAGTATAACGCTAAAAAGTCAAACAGTGTCTTTATCCCCTCACCCAGGACTCTCACTCATGTCTTCAGCCCAGCTCAGTGACTCTGCAGGGAGGAGTCAGGTGCAGGAAGCCAGTCTCGCCTCGCCTCGTACATGTAGGCTGCAAACAATGGTAACACCTGCGATTATGGCACAACAGAAATGGACTTCTTTATATTACAAGATCTGAAATGACAATTTTGAAATGTGATTTACGTTCACATCCATTTTGAAATGAAAGAAGTTCCTGGGTTTACTGTTAGTTCTTTGCCATAGTAACTTGCCCTGTTGCTGTGGCAAAAGCAACTGAGGGGAGGAAGGGTTCATTTTGGCTCACAGTGCCGAGTTAAAACCCATCATGGTGGGAAGTCAAGACGGCAGGTGCTTGAAGCAGATGGCCACGTTCCAGGCATAGTCCAGAAGCAGAGAGTAGTGAACGCTAGTGCTCAGCTCACCTTCTCCTCCTACGCAGTAGGCTCCCAGCCTGGGGGACGGTGCCGCCCACAGTGGGGGGGTCTTCCCACTTCAATAACCTAATGGTAATAATCCCCCACAGGTATTCTCAGAGGCCCGTCTTCCAGGTGTTTCTAGGTCTCAGCAAGTTGAGAATCAAGGTTAACTATCATAGTCTTGCTTATAGTCTGCTACCAGAGAATCATGTTCTACTGTATCACAGATGTTTAAAAGGAATTTAATAACTGCTTTCAGGAGAACTAATTTCGTTTCAGTCATGTGTACAGTATTTTGTATATTTGAAAGCATAATTCTGAGAAGGGGTCCATAAAATTGTCAGACTGACTGTGGCAGATAACCCCACAGACTGTAAAGTATTAATGTGGTGGTTTGAAAGAAAATGGCCCCCAAAGGGAGTGGCACTATTAGGAGGTGTGACCTTGTTGGAGTAGGTATGGTCTTGTTGGAGGATGTGTGTCACTGTGGAGGCAGGCCGTGAAGTTTTATATATGGTCAAGCCATGCCCAGTATCTCAGACACTTCCTGTTGCCTACAAGTCAAGATGTAGGACACTCTCCTACTTCTCCAGCACCATGCCTGCTGCACACCACCATGTCCACCATAATAATAATGGACTAAACCTCTGAAACCATAAGCCAGCCCCAATTACGTGTTTTTCCTTTATAAGAGTTGCTGTGGTCATGGTGTCTCTTCACAGCAATAGACACCCTAACTGAGACAAGGAGGGGATTAAGGTTGCAGATAGAATTAAGGCGGTTAATCTGCTGTTAAAATGGGAAATGAGGGTGGAGAATCCAGCGTCTTTAAAAATGAGAGAAGGAGGCAGTGGAGTTGAAGGTCCACATCAGAGATGAAGCTGTGCTCAAGAGAACAAGTGGGAGTCACATGATTGCTGACTTTGAAGACGGAAGGTGTCACAAGCCAAGGAATGTAGGCCGCCTCCAGATGCTGGAGAAGTCAAGAAAGTAGCTTCCGTTCTGGAGCCTCTAGAGGGAGACAATCCCATTGATATCTTGGTTTTAGCACCCTGAGACCTATTTTGCTTCTAATCTGTGGCGGGAGTAGGGGTGCAGATGGACTAAGTTGCTGTCTATTGAGGTGATGCGAATGACCCCCGCACAATGCTTAGAAATATTTTATTTTGTTCTGTCTCTGTGGCCCGGGAATTTGGGAATGGTTTTGCCAGATGGCTCTGGCTGTCTTGTGAGACTGTAATCAGGCTGTCAGCTGGGGCTGCTTGCATCTGAAGGGTTGACCGGACTGAAGGTACTGCTCCCAAGATGGTCATCACCTTCAGCCCATGGACACACCACAGGGTAGCTGGAGTGTTCACCATATGATGTTGGTGAGACCAGGTAATCTCGAAGAGAGGGCAAGGAAGAAGGCAGACGTGGTGTCTACCACGGCTTCAGAGGTGACCGCTGTATTGTTACCCTCAGTTCCTCCAGAGATGATGCTGTGTCAAAAAGAGGAGAAACAGACTCCACTTCTTAAAAGAGAAGAGCATCAATGTTTTCATGAACAGATTTTATTTTTTATCTTACAGTAGTGGGGTGGAACCCTGTACACACTAGGATAGTGCTCTGTCACTGAACTACATCCCTAGCCTGATGTATTTTAAAACTATTGTGCTATTTCTCCATTTTTTTTTTGCTTCTTTAAAAAATTTCCACCAGTCAACATTCTAGCATGAGCCCCCACCCCAAGCTGAGAGCTGCTGCCAGTTGATGGCTTCTTGGGGAGCGAGAGTCAGTTTTTCTTTAGGGTGTGGCTCCTGGTAGGTGGACCACACTCTAGAGGATGGCCCCACACCCATGAACATATGGGCAGCACAAACTAGACTGTTAAAAAAAGTCAGTAGTTGGGGGGATGTGGAGATGTGGGGGGTGGAACTGGGAGGAGTTATGAGGAGGAGCGGGACTCTGATCAAAATACGTGGTATGAAAACTTAATTAATATAAATATCATAGTAAAAATTTCCATGAACAAATGTACAGGAAACTTGAAAACTTTGGGTAGAGTTTAAATGGTCAGGAAGACTATACACAGAAAATTGTATTCTAATCCAGCTTCTCCAACTCATTAGGTAAACCAAATCGGTAGTTCAAATCTGAAGCCAAAGAAAAGAAACCCTCCTTTGTGGAAATTCTGTCCTGATGAACGTGGCCAGGAACAGAGTATTTTTAAAAAATAAACTTTTAATTTTAGACTAGCTTTAGTACAGAAAACAGTTTCCAAGACAGTGCAGGCCATGTAGCCCATGCTGGGTTCCCCTCACTGCTGCTTTTTTAGTGGCTGCGTGTGTCTATCTAACTGATGGACCGATATCCACAGGCTGTGGCTTAAGCTTAGGATGTTTTTGGATTTTCTTAAGTTTTGACCTAATGTAATGCGCCTTCTTCATGGAACAGTTTGATGTTAGGGGGTCCCATGTATTTGTAGTAACTTATGAGTTCCAGGGTGTACTGGCTGGTTTTGTGTGTCAACTTGACACAAGCTAGAGTCATCAGAGAGGAAGGAGACTCTGTTGAGGAAATGCCTCCATGAAATTCAGCTGTAAGGCATTTTCTCAACTAGTGATCAATGTGGTGGGTGGTGTCACCTCCAGGCAGGTGGTCCTGAGTTCTATTAGAAAGCAGGCTGAGCAAGCCACGTGAAGCAAGCCAGTAAGCCACACCCCTCCATGGCCTCTGCATCAACTCCTGTCTCCAGATTCCTGCCCTGCTTGAGTTCCTGTCCTGACTTCCTTCAGTGATGGTCAGCAGTATGGAAGTGTAAAACAAACAAACCACTTCCTCCTCAACTTGCATTTTGGTCATGGTGTTTCATCGCAGCAATAGAAATCCTAAATAAGGCACAGGGCTTTTTAGCAAACAGCAGCAAAATACTTGGGTGTTAGGGAGGAACAAAGGCTGCTTGATTTGTACCAGCATCTCATAGGCTGAGGGCTGGGGGCTCCTAAACAAGCTACTTCTCTCCACTCCAGTCTCCTCATCTCTACAAT